>CABHPQ010155758.1:0-21449 GCA_902168405.1 Peromyscus aztecus | reverse complement strand
TCCTCCTCCTCCTCCTCCTCCTCCTCCTTTTTCTTCCATTATAGGATGTCATCAAAGGTGTGGCCCAGATTAAAGGTGGATATTTCCACCTCAAAGGATCCAGATTAAAGCTGACTCTCCCCACTTCAAATGATTTAATTAAGAAAAATCTCTCACAGGTATACCCAGCTGCTTGAGTTTTGGTTAATTCCAGATTTAGTCAAGTTGACAACCAAGAATAGCCTTCACAGCTAATGGGAACCCAGTGAAAGTGTAAAGCCCGTGATTGCCATGGGCCCATTGACTGGCATGCTATTGTTTTATTTTAAATGGCTATTTGTTTATTTTGCTCATCATGTGCTCATCTTGTTACCTACATGTTGTCAATACAGAACTTCAACTTTTTTTCATTTTTAAAATTAATATCTTTTTATTGCATATTTATTTAGGTGTTAATATATTCTAGTCTCTACTTTAGCTAAAAGTATTTTGTGTCTGTGTATATACATTTAGGCATGTGTTCATATGTGTGCAGGTGCATGTATGTGTAGAATCAAGAGGGTGACTTGGCTGTCATTACATCCATCTTTTTTTTTTTTTTAAGACAGAATCTTTTACCAAGTTGGAACTCACCAAATAGTAGAGCCAGCTGGCCAGTGAGCCCCAGGAACCCACCTGTCTCTGCTTCCCCAGCATGTGCTACTATGCCCAGCTTTTGTATTTGGGTTCTGAGGATTGAACTTTGGGTCCTCATGCTTTCAAGACAAACTGACTGAACCATTTCTATATACAGCCTCAAAATGTTTTTTTTTTAAATTCACCCTCCTAGAGTGCTTAAAGATGTGTCCAACATTATCTTTACCTCCTTTATGCAGATGACGACAAGTTAAATAAGATTATCTATGGTATTAGTCAAAAGTACAAGATATCTATGGTACTTTCCACAGCTGAAGAAATAAAGGAACACTTAGAGAACTCATCCAGAACAGGTGAACTCTGAACTTGCTTCTGCTATTTTAACTACTTCATCAGATTTCAGTGACTTGCTCCAGCCTCCCCCCTTTCTATGTTCTCTGCAGGCAGGCAGTTTCTTAGTGATCTCTGGCTTCCTATTGCCTAGCATGGTGCCAGGCTGGGAGAGGGTTCTTTGTTCCTATTTGATACTCAGATTAGGAGCCAATGGTGGCAAAAGGAAGAACCCCCCGCAGTTCAGGTTTCAATTCAAAAGTTCCTTCCCATTGCCAGATGTGTTTTCTTA
Source organism: Peromyscus aztecus (assembly GCA_902168405.1). Classification (NCBI taxonomy): domain Eukaryota; kingdom Metazoa; phylum Chordata; class Mammalia; order Rodentia; family Cricetidae; genus Peromyscus; species Peromyscus aztecus. The sequence goes on along the minus strand of CABHPQ010155758.1, from coordinate 20,212 downwards.
CTTCAAATGCATTCTGTGGAGATGATGGTCCATGAGGGTGTGATAAAGACTATGCCAACTCCAGAGGCAAATCTCATTAAACAGTGGCTTGTTCCCTGGTGAAAAAAGGATTCTCCCTTTCATGAGATATCAGGAAAGGGAGAGGAAACAAGGTAAAAGGGAAAGGGATAGGGATAGGGAAAGAGGCATTTTCCCATCAAAATATCTCCCTGTTCCAAAGATAGAAAACATTTTCTATGACCCTCCAGGTAGGGAATATTTCAGGCTTTTATGGTCCAGGTGGTCTGGTCTCTTTTGTGATTTTTCCACTCTTCTTCCACAACAGCAAAGAAGCTATGGGTACTAGGTAAGTGAATATACATATTCATGTTTCAGTGAAACTCTATTTCAGCATCAGATGGCATGCTGGATTTGATGCTTTGGTTAGAGTTTCTTGATCTCTCTCCTAGATTACTACTCCCTTTCGTCTCATGAAATTCTTCTAAAAGTTGACTTAGTTTCAAGTACCTGTCACAGATTTGAGTGACTAAAAGAAGTGATCATTGGAAGTGTCTTGACTTTGTTAGATTAGGTAGTCTTCTTGTACTGTGTTATAAGAACCTTTCAGAAATTCACAAAAAAAAAAAAAACTTCAATCCCTGGGTGTTTGTACTCAGTTGTACTCAGTATATTATTTCTGCTTTGTCTGTTTAGGTGCAGAGTTGAATTTTAACAAGTGTTGTGATTTCTATAAATTATAAGAATGTTTCAGGGAATGAGAAAAAAGTAATTAATTGCAAAGATGCAGCTATCTTCTCACTGAACATTAAACCTTCCTGTTCTACCTGCCTGAAGGAGTCCCAAAAACTGACAAAAGTCTATTGGTTATTTACCCAGAATAACCCTAAACTCACACCATTCTACTTTCTTCATGGTTCTTATTCAAATTTATAGCCAAATCATTTCTTTTGTCTCTTGGGGAGCAGTTTTCTTTGTCGTGGTTTTGACTCCCTGCACATCCATGTCATTGTATTCCTACATTACATATGCTCCATGCTCCTAGCCAGGCATTTCACAAAGTGAAAACTGTCCCTACCCAATGAGAATAAGAATAAGATAGACTCTGTCGTGGTACATTAGTGTGCTGTTCACAAGGCGCAGCTGTAATATTACATTTGCTCCTAGGAATCAAGGGGGTGATATGCCCTCTAACATTTGCCTCCTGCTAGCCTCTCCTAAAGTGTCATTGTCTTCATTTTTGTTGGGGTAACAGACATAAGAGGGCTTCCAGGCACTTGTATAGTATAATCTCTTTGTTTCTAGAAGAAGACAAAATACTCTGAATCTTCTTATGGGAAAATTAATATACTTAAACTACAGTTAAGATTTAAGACCTAAAGCCCAAGTTCATAAATGTTTAGCGTGAAAGACAACATCAGTCATATTTTATAGCTCCAAATTACTAGGTTGTACTACTTTCAAAGGTAGTTCATTGGTCATTGGTTGGTACTTTCAGTAAAATACAGAGTGCATTACTCCTGGACATGTTTGATTCCTTTAAAACTTGTTTCTGTAATAGTTTCTAATATGGAATGTTAAAGGCAGTGCATGGACGAGATGTGGGAGGAAGAGAGTGGAGTTGGCATTTTGTTTCCTGCTGGGGTGAAGAACATGGTTTGGGGGGATGGCTATTGAGGGCAACGAGAAGAGGAATGCACAAGAAAGAGTTTCATTCCTTTATTTCTTCTATATTTATCACTTCTCATCCCTGGAAGTATGTATTTCCATTAATAAAGCGTTATGATCCTGTAATTCTTGATGTTATTTTAAGTGCTCTCCCATCTCAAATTTTATCCTTCCAAATAAGATACAGCCTTAGTGACTGCACTGCCATGTGTGTCACCTTAAAAATCCTTGTTCAAGATGGTCAGTTCACACTTTCCAAAAACACATAGACTAAGTCCTACTTACTCTTTCAAGCTTCTCTGACACATAGCACAAAGACCTCCTCCTCGATCCTTCACCATTTGCTCCTGAGCCTCATCCATTTTCTCCCCATCTCCTTGCCTTTTCTCTTATAAATCTGCTCAGTAGTCAATCAAAAAGGAAATGTGCAAACTTCACTAGACTTTGTAAAAACATGTGCACTGAAGGAGATAAGCGCTGTGTGATTTCTCTATATTGAGCACTGAACTGTTTCATCATGGTAAAGTTTCTCTTTGCCCCAAGAATCTGTCCTTTCATCTTCATAAGATAGGGCATTAAATATCCTTAATAGAAGATTCCAGATGTTCCATCATAAAAGGTAGTCAAAAGTACTGCTAGCAGGCATCCTCTCAGACTTTTGTGTTTGTTTGTTTGTTTGTTTTTGTTTTTAATCAAGCAAACACACAAGAGCATTGAACCAAAAAAAGCAATCACCATCCCAGCAAAAAAGCTCTTCAGTTTTTGGAGTTTGTTTGTTTTTTAGAGTGGTCCCACTAAGTTTGCACTAATAGCAAACTTTCTGTTGTTTTATAACAAACAATGTATTTTTCTCATTCTAGGGTGTAGCTAGAGTTTTCCTGCCTGGCCCACGGTCAGGATAAATCTCTTTCACCTGCCAGTCCCACAGCCGCTCAGACCTAACCAATTAAACACAGAGACTTACATTGCTTACAAACTGTATGGCCGTGGCAGGCTTCTTGCTAACTGTTCTTATATCTTAAATTAATCCATTTCTATAAATCTATACCTTGCCACATGGCTTGTGACTTACCGGTATCTTTACATGCTGCTTGTCCTGGTGGCGGCTGGCAGAGAGTCAGTGACTCCTTCTGCCTTCCTGTTCTTTTTATTCTCTCTGCTAGTCCCGCCCATACCTCCTGCCTAGCCACAGGCCAATCAGTATTTTATTAACAACACATTTGCCATACAGAACATTCCCACAGCACTAGGGTCTTTTATTTTTTTAACTAAGAAAATTTTTTATTCATTTTACATACCAAGGATCCCCCTCTTCCCTCCTCCTACCCCTCTAGCCTCCCCCTCCCAACCCACCCCTTTTCCCTCCTATAAGAAGATATGACCTCCTATAGGGAGGTACATTTAGTAGAGGCAGGTCCAAGCCCCTACCCCTGCCTCAAGGCTGTGCCAAGTGACCCATCATAGGTAGTGGGCTCCAAAAGGCCTGCTCATGCACCAGGGATAGATTATGATCCTAATGCCCAGGGGCCCCTTAAGCAGATTAAGCTACACAATTCTCTCACTATGCAGAGAGGGCCTAGTCTAGTCACATGCAAGCTCCACAGCTGTTGATCTAAATGTCATGAGTTTCCACTAGTTTGATTTGGTTGTCTCTGTAGGTTTCCCCATCATGATCTTAATACCCCTTGCTCATAGACTCCCTCCACAAGGATGACCCCAGCTTAGACTACTAGCAATAGTGGAGAGGGTGCCTGATCTTACCCCAGTAATCAGATTGATGATTACCCTAACTGTCGTCATAGAGCCTTTCTCCAGTAACTGATGGAAGCAGATGCAGAGATCCATAGCCAAACACCAGGCTGAGCTCCAGGAGTCCAGTAGAAGAGAGAAGAGGGATTCTATGAGCAAGGGGCATCTAGTGTCTTTTAAATGGCTGAATTTTCTTCAATGTGTATTACAGATTAAGCTTTTTTAAAATTTAATTTAATACTGTCTTTATGCTCTGTATTTTTATTTATTTATTTTTGACCTGTTTGTGTATATGTCCTCTTTCCTTTGAAATTTAAGCAGAAAAAAAAGCAATAATTGAAAGAGAAAGACCTACAGATTTAACTACCTTCATTAATTGATATGACCGTAGGCAAGGCTCTTTTGTAGCCATTCCATTAGGCACTGAAGCTACGAGAACTGACACCATCAAACTATGACTCCAAAATATTCTCTTGTGAGGTTCTTACAGCCTTTAATTACACTATTTCTCATGATTGTGTTGGAAAGTAAAGTATGGAGGAGAAGCATGTGCCTTCATGGAACCCACAGAGTGATGCATCCTCTAAATTACTAAGGATGTGTATTAGAGAGATTTTTTTTGGTTTACTAGATCTTCCCATCACTGGCTTGGTAACGCTGGACCACAGCCTTGTCTTCCTTAATATTCTGATGCATAATATAAAGCAGATGATCTCTGTGTTACCTCCCTGAGCAGTTGTGGAAACACTGAAATACTACAGCATGGTCACAGGCCTTTCTACTGAGCATTTAAGTTGATATTTTGACTGAGTGGGAATATACACTTAATTTGAACTACTTAATTCTGATACTTAAATTTATGGGAGAATTCAGTGACCAAAAGGGAAATGCCATGAAGAAAAAGAAAAGCAAAGAGAAAGATTAATCCACAGCATGGAGAACTCAGGATGATGGAATCCATGTTCCAAGGGCAGCTTCACTAAAGAAAATCCAAGAGGGTTGCTCTTAGCAAGTCAGTCATTCTAGCACTGGAGAACATGTGAAATAGCAACAAAATAAGAAATTCCTCCTCATCTCTTTGTACACATGTTTTGGGGAGAGAGATATAGGATAAATTTATCTTGATGGTCAACCCGATAGAATCAAGAATTATCCAATAGAATTACTTCTGGGAATGTCTGCAGAAATTGCCAGAGAGATTTAACTGAAGTAGGAAGAAATATTTGGACATAGATAATGCCTTTCCTAGGCTGGGGTTCTGGAATGAATAAAATGCATTAAGTGATCTGAATACTGGCATCCACCTTTTCCTGCTTCCTGATGGCAGATATAATGTGATTAGCTGCCTTGCGCACCTGCCTCCATGTCTTTCCCATTACAATGGACAAGACTCTCAATCTCTTTCTTTCTTCCTTAAGTAACTTTCATCAGGTGCTTGGTCACAACAGTGATAAAAGTAGTTAATGGTGTTCTTTTTAAGGCAGGTCTCACATTGTTGTTCAGACGGGCCTGGAACTTATAACCAACCATCCAACAGTCTTCCTGCATCAGCAATTCGAGTTGCTGTGATTATGGATGTGAGTCATCATGCCATAAATATATGCATTTAAAGAAAATAAAACTAAAAGAGGCATTATTATCACATAAACAAACAAACAAACAAACAAACAAACTCAAGGAAAACATCTGAGAGCATTTCCTGCAGTACAAAAGAAGTGTGCTTTAAATGCTTCATTTCCTCACTTCCCTTTGAGAACCACCAAGCCTGTACATTGTTCCTGACTCAGCATTAGCAAGGTTCCCCTCTTACCTGTGGAGTCTGCTCAGAATTTACCTCTCAGAACACAGAAACAGTGCACTCCATGATGCTATATAGAGTACTACATTGCTTAGAGTTAAGGAGACGTGAATCCAGGACCATCACCCAGTGCCAAGAAGGAAACACTTACCATGCCAAGCTGCTCAATGAGAAAAGGGAAGTATACAGACCCAAGTCTCAGAGAAAATGACTATTTGCCTCTGTGCAGTCATTACTTAATTAGTGGCAATTAAGAGATATTAACTACTTGAGCAAATCAGACATAGTTTGCTTCCTAATCATGAGCAAAAAATACAGATTTACTAGACCTACAAGGCTAACTAAGTGGTTGATTTAGGGGGTCAAGGGACTAGAGAGCGCTGTCTCTTGGTAGAAATTCACTTGAAATAACTAACTCCTCTTTTGCATTTTTTTTTTACTTACCAGGAACTCCTTTGTCTTTTGGTTGGTTTGCTTTTTATTGATTGGTGCTTAATAGAGGGCCCAGTGAGACATTTGTAACTAAATTTGTTAGGAGCCACTTCCAATTACACTTCATTTGTAATGAAGATGAATGATAATCTGAGTTAACAGGGAAGCAGTATTCAATGCTACCTTAAATATGACTTACGAAGAGCAATTTAGGGGCCTTTCTAGTGCTTAAATTAAGGTGCATCTATGATTGAGCCCCAAACTGCCAAGCACCTCACTTAAATTGATAGGCAGAATGAAGTATCCTTGTAAGAAAACAGGTCTTGTTCTGATTTAAAAGTGACTTCCCCTGGAAATTTACAAGACAGAGAAATCACCAAGTGATAACTGCTGGGATTTTCTTTTAATCCCAGTGTGTGTGTGTGTGTGTGTGTGTGTGTGTGTGTGTGTGTGTGTGTACACACACATACTGTAAAACCCACTTGGAGGTCAGAAGACAGTTTTTAGGAATCACTTCTTCACTCCCACCATACATGTCTGAGGATCAAACTCAAGTCTTCAGGCTTAGTGGAAAGTGATTTTACCCACTGAGCCATCATGTTCATGATTTTCTTTTTTGTTCGACTGTTCTTGAAGTTTTAAGTACATACAATGGATAATCTCCTTTTGGAAGTTAGTAAAGGGTGTTTCTAACTATACTGTAACTTCAGTATCTAAGATAGCACATGGGGGTTGGGGAAGGGGCTAGGAAAATGGCCAAGTGGTTAAAGTGCTTACTGTGCAATGGCATGCCAAGAACCAGATTTCAGATCCCAAGCATCCACAGAAAAAGCCTGGCATGGCAGAGTACTTCTATAATCCCAGAACTGGGGAGGCAGACACAAGCGTATCTCCAGAGCTCACTCGTATCTCCAGCCAGCCTAGCCAAACTGGTGAGCTCAGAATGCAGTAAGAGAACCTGTCTTACAAAGTAAAGTGGAGAGCAATTGAGGAAGACTCTCAGCACTGACTTTTGGTCTGTGGACACACACATATACACACACTGAATTAAAAATTAAGTTAAATGAATAATAATTCCTCAAACTCTCAAGCACTAGTGGGTGTTTGACAGTATTAGTTCTATAGCTAAAATGATAGATGTGTGAATATAAAAACAATGAGTAAAATTATAAGCAGAGTGTCCTGTCCCTGCAATAATTTACATTATACATCATCCAGGATAGATTTAAAAGCTACTAATGACTAATGCCTGCCTCTGGTCCTACAATACTCTGACTTAGTTAGTCTTGGGTTTAACCCAGGAAATGGTAGCTTACAAATCTGCCTGCGTCCTTCATTAGTAGAAAGACACAATACTTTAGTATATTGAAACTTTGAGGACATGAGATTTGGTAATAACTGAGAATGTTACAGAATCTGGTTTCATAGAAGAGGGGTATCCCTTCCTTGTGACAATAACTACTGCCACTCCTGGAACTTCAGTTATAAGGATACTTCAGGCCTCCAAAGCCTGAGAAGTAGATGAATTCACATATGAAAATTTCCCTGTGAATTCTGAAACCAGAGTAAAAGTTTGATGTTGCTTTAGTAATTATTCCTCTTATTCATGGAATGGTGGAGCCAGATCCCATTAGCTCAGGACAGTTGATTTCTGTATTTCTTCCTGAGTCCTAATTCAATGACTTGAAATTAGCCATAATAAGAATCTTGGTACTATGGAAATCAGCAAATAGTACAATCAGATTTTATTTACTTATTTATTTTACTTACCTACATGGTTTTGAGATACAACATGCCATTGCCAGGATCTGGAGCTAACTAACATTTTGTGATAGACAAAGAAATATTCCACTAATATGAAATATTTTTTTTAAAAAATGTAATTCAGGAATTGTTGAAACCATTAACACAGCTAAGATTAATAAAGTACTTCAGGGACTGGAAAGATGCTTGTAGTTGAAAGGTTTTTCTGGTGTCCTGACTAGTCCTGTAGCTACTCAGATCCAAGTAGACACGCAGAGACTTATATTAATTAAAGTTGCTTGGCATTTAGCTCAGGCCTACCACTAACTAGCTCTTACACTTAAACTCAACCCATTTCTGTTAATCTATATGTTGCCACGTGTTCCATGGCTTTACCTGTGTGTCATTACCTGGTGCTCCTTGGACGGCGAGGTGGCATCTCCTGACTCAGCCTTGGTCCACTCAGAATTCTCCTCATCTGCTTGTTCTGCCTATACTTTCTTCCTGGCTTACTGGCCAATCAGCATTTTATTTATCAACCAATCAGAGCAATACTTTCACAGTATACAGAGTACCATCACCCATCACACTCGCTTTCTGTCCTTGCAGAGAACTAGATTGGTTCTAGCAGTCACTTCAAGTGGCTCACAATTGCCTATAATTCCACCTCCATAGGATCATTTACCCTCTAGTGACTCTGTGGACATCTGCACACATATGTACATACTTACATACAGACACACCCACATTAACATAAATAAAAATAATAAAAATTTTTGAAATTTGAGAAATCACTTGAAGCCAGGCATATGGGGAAGTGGAGTCCGGGAGATTACCAGGGCTCACTGACCAGCTAGCTTAACTTAATTAGTGAGAGTCTATCACAATTAAACAAAATGAAACTCAAGCTGACCTCTGGTCTCCATACACATGTACACATACTCATGCATGAACAAGCACACACGAACACACAAGCACATCTCTTCTGCCCTAAGAAAATTGTTTTATTCTTCCCAGGCCATTTATTTTCACTTGTGGCTGTTTGGTTGTAATCTTTGTCGACTATCACATTTATGTCCATAGCACATGCCAGGTTCCTCAGTACCAGCTCACCAATCCATAAAGTAGAGCCCCTGTCATTAGTAACACATCCTGAAGAGGTTCATGAGTCAAAGGCTGTTCTGGGCTACAGTTCTCCCCTCATATTCTGGTCTAAGTGATGTGTTTGATTGAATCTGAGCATAAGATGTTTCATGGACTAACTATAGTCCCTGAGAGGCCAGACATTTAACCCTCCATGATTCTGCACCTCTTCATCCTTCACAGCACTCACTGTCGCCTGAAAGTTGAGTTGTTGCAAGTGGATCATGTGGCCATGGGTCACACACTGTTACAAAAAGAAGTTATAAAAAGATGAGGCCCTGCTCTCAGTGCTAGGAATTAGCCAGGTGCACCATTATGTAAAGAGCTCAAACTGGAGAGCACAGTAATTAAAACAACAATGAAGCCATAGCTTATGCAACACTGTGTAAATATGATATTTTCATCTGTGGTATTGTACAACCAAGCACATCAAGCTGCAATGTGAAGCGATTTTCAAGGAGGCTGAGGGAAAGTGGATGAGGACACCAGGATGGAGCTCTGCTGTTACCCTGACAATCAAAGGCCCATTGTTTCCAGTGCATTCTGACTGTCTGGGGAGCATTTGGATGACTGACACCTCCCAAGATGTCATAGGTTTCAGAACTCATATTGTGTGGTCTAGGAAGAGAGAACACAGGTGGAGAAATCCACGAACTGACATGGAGTACCAAAAATACATTCTCATTAGGATGATCCCAACAATTTATTCTTTTCTATCAGCACACCAAAATTAACTGAATGCCCGAATGGGAATTATGATCACTACACTCACAGGATGTTTTATCTTAAGTGGTCAACCAGTACAACATTTATTTTTAGTTATGCGTAGGTGAGATAGAGAATATGAGCACCTGTGAATAGAGATGCGTGGGGGGTCCTGAAGATGGCATCAGATCCCCTGAAACTGGAGTTATGGAAGTTTCTGAACCACCAGTCATAAGTACTAGAAACTAAACTGGAGTCTTGTACAAGAGCAGTATGTGCTCACAACTGTTGACTCACTTTCCCAGCCTCACCAATACAATATTTAAATACTTCACAACATAGTACTATACACTATTCTGGTGGCTGTTTTTCTGTGCTATTGTAGGGCACCTCTTTTCAAGAGTGAAGATGAACATAGGTTTTCTTCACCATGGTGGTGAATGCATAGAATCCCAGTATTCAAGAGTCAGAGAGAGGTTGGAGGATCTCAGTTTTCAGCCTAGACCACATGCAAGGTCCCTGCCTGAAACAAATAAATGAATGAATAAATAAATAAGTACATTTCTAAATAGAATGTCTGTGCATATGTTTTTCATTTCTTCAGCTTAATGTTCTCATCCACACTGAATTTCCCTTGTTCCATCTCACCATATTGACTGTCAACCTGGTAAAAGAAAGAATGAAGAAAAGGAATTTAAAAAGTAACATAAGGAGTTCACATTCCTGATAGGATTTTGTTTGGACTTGCTATATTCCTTGGTGGCCTGAGGACCAGCTAAAAATTTGCAACTCATGAAAGCCTGTGTCTCCCCAGCAAGTCCTCACTAAAATCTACCTCCTTTGCATCAAACTTTCAGAATGACTAATCCCCTTTCATTATCTAAGGCCATGTATTTGTGAGCTGGTGAGTTGGCTTAGTAGGTAAAGGCACCTGCTGCCAAGCTGGATGACCTGAGTTTGATCCCCAGGGACACAAATGATAGAAAAAGAAAACCAATTCCTTGAAATTGTCCTCTGACTTCCAAGTGCAGAATGTGGCACACACTCGCCTAGACACAAAGCAAATAAATAATAAATGAATGCAATTTGAAAGCTGTTTTAAAGAGAGCATGTGTTCAGGATACAAGAGCTTTGACAATGGAACTGGAATCATTTACTCATTTATTTCTGACTGTAATAGTGAGCAGGGCTGGACAGGAGGCTGAGGACTATGGTGTGCAGAGCTAGGGGTATTGATACATCAAACCCTCCTCAGAGACCACCACTTCCTACACTACAGTTGATGCCTATGGAAATGTCAGCTTATGATCACATGGTCTATTATTATTTCAATGTCATTTTAATTGTTATAAATATTACATGTATTTATACCCTACAACATAATTTCTACACCTTGAAGACTTACTCAATTTGTGTGATTTAATTAATTTGAAACCCATTACTTCAAATATTTTTTTTGTCATAAGAACTTCTGAAATGAGATTAATTTTTTTTTCATGTATGTGTATGTGTGCAATGGTGTGTGTGTGTTCCTATGTATTTGGGTGCATATGTGTATGGTGGGTGGGTGTCAAGTATGGAGTATAGAAGTTAACATCAAGAGTCTCCCTCCATCACTTTCCACCTTAGATATTAACTCAGGGTATCTCCTTTGAGCCCAGAGCTTATGTATTCAACTAGTCCATTAACCAGTTCACTCTATAGATTCTCTCTTTCAAGCTCTTGATGGTAGGATAGCAAGCATGCCACAGTACCCATTTACATGTCTGCTAGGGATCTGACCTCCTGTCCTCACACTTGTGAAGAAATACTTTATCCCCGAAACTTTCTCCCCAGACCCTGCTTAGCAATTTCTGATACATTATGATATGTGCTCACTATAGTCACTATTGTGTGAACAGTTCTGAATTTATTAAAGTGTGTTTCCTATGAATGGTTGTGTGGCCGAGAGAACTGAATTAGAGACTGTTGTCTCTACAGAAAACACAACTCTTATCTAAAAGGAAGTAAAACACAATAGGTAAGTATGGATGATCATGGCTCAGAAGCACAGATTCAAGTTGCCCAAGTAAGACATGCCCATGGATATGGATACAGTTTCAGGACCTTTTATCGTTTACAGAGCAAAGGAATTTCCTAACTCAAAGCATGCTTCAAACCTATGGTAATCTATTTACAGAAACTGGAGGAGGACCTTCTCAGGTTTCAGATTCTATCTGATGGAATTCTGAGCTTTGAAGTTGGTGAAAGCTTATGGTTTATTAAGATAACACCTTCTAAAAAATTTTTATCTCATAATCCCAAGTATGCTATGTCTGATACAGATGTGGGCAATGAATAGCTATTAAGGTGATAAAGATAGTTCAAGATAACTTGGTTTTGTATCTGCCACATCCCCACTCTCCAATGTTGAGAAATTCTAATCAGTTATTCATCCTTGAAGAATCTTTAGCATGAATGTAACTTCCCCCAAGCCCCCAGAAACTTCAGTTCACAATGTCATATGAATACTCAAGATTATTTACTTTACATTAAAATAATGGCTGCTTGTTGGAAGTTTAAGGCATTAGTGTAGAACCCATGATGTGAAGACTGCATCCCCAAACTTTATCTGCAATATAATAGTTTATAAGTCTCTTCATTCTGGATCTGCTTACTGTCCTTTATTGTGTGAGATTAGAATTGACCAGACAGCTTGAGAAAGTGTGAATATTTAACGTGTAAGTTATTGAGAGTCTATTAGGGTTTTTTGTGGCATATGTGTTCTTCCTTTTCTTTATTCAGTATTGAGTTATTGACTTATTGAACACCTACTGTATGGTTGACATGATGTTTGACCATGGAGCTAGAAGACTGGATGGTTCTTCCCAATGGAATTTATTGTCAAGGGAAGGATGTGACCTTCATTCAGACCATGCCTCTTATAATCTGCTAAGGGTAGCAGGATCCCTGACAAAAGTTAAAGGCTGGCTATTTAAACACACACTGCAGTGGAAAAGGATATGAACTGAGATCTGAAGAAAAAATAAATGTTAGCTTATAAAAAGGGGAGTGGAAGGAAGAAATCCACATAGTATGAGGGGACACAGGAGGTGGCAGGGTAGTTTCTAGTGAGCAGAAGAGCAACCTTCCTACAACATGGCCAGTGAGGCAGAACGTCCTCTTTGAAGTGCAGAAGAGAAACTGGGAGTGGCCACTAGCCCAATTCAGTCCAAGACTCTGTCCTAATGAGAAGACCTGCAGAGGATACCATTAGCACCCCTTGTCTTTGGGGAGGATCAAATTGTCTATGAATTCAAAATACTGGAAAGGCAATTTGGCAGTCTCAATAAGGACCCAAGGCTATTATGAGGTCACATTCACCAGGAACCACCACATTCACAGCCATCATGTCCCTCCAACTGAATATGTTGCAGGAACTATGGAGTACATGGGAATTTTTGAGACTAAAGTGGTACAAACTTTCACAAGATCATAGATCAATGGATTCATGACTTAGAAAGCACTAACTGCTAAATGTGGTCCAGCATTTCGCAACTTGTGTCTTTTCATTATCTTCTTGCTTTTATGTAACACATGACTATTTCTGATATTTAGAGTGAACATTAGTATTGGCCAATTGCTTTGCTTAAAACATCATCGTTAGTAGAGTTAATGAGTTAATTGAGCACCCAGAATATTCTATGAGGTGAACTCTACAAAGCATGCATCTGTGTGACTGTTATCTCTGTAATTACTTCTTAAAGTCTCTCTGGGCCAAGGGGCAGCCAGTTATGGCCATGGACAGTAGACACAGACTGTTTCTTCCACAATTCTCCCAGCAAGTGGTTCCTTCTCATCTATGATGTACCCAAACACCCTGAGTTTCTAAGACAGGGATTTCACTCCTGTCTAACTCCATGTGAAAGCTTAATGGCCGCTGATATGCTGTTCCTTAGAAGACCAATTTTACTATATTTATTATATTATATTATATTATATTATATTATATTATATTATTATATTATATTACGTTATAGCCATCTTGGACAGAAAAATAATGACTGCCTTGATGTTTCTTTAGGTCTCTCCATCTCTCCCACTCATTTTGCTCTCTCCAACCTTTTCTCTCTTTTTGCCTCTTTCTTCTCACCTATTCAGGGAGCATGACAGGAACTGATGAGGATCTTGGAGAGTCCCATAGAGGGCCTAGGTCCAACACTTGAAGTTATTTCTGCTGGTAGATTTGAATCCAGAGTGGACATAATAAACATAGCAAAGCCAGCTTTTGCTCACTGCTCCCCTCCCCACCCTCTATAGAAATCATAGATCCAGAAACTCTCACATACTGTGCACTATCCTTCAGTTCTTCTCCAAACTGAGCTAGTAGACAGTGGGCTAGCTTAGTGGGTAGGGGAGCTTGTCGCCAAGCCAGAGGATCGTAGTGAAACCCTGGAATGAGCCATATGTTGGAAGGAGAGAAGTAAGTCATGCAAATGTCATCTGACATCTACATTTACACAATGACATGTGAGTGTACTTAAACATATACACAGTAAGCATCTATTAAAAAAAAGACTAAGGAACTTCAGAGATGGCTCAATGGTTAGGAGCACTGACTGCTCTTCCAGAGGACCTGGGTTCAAACCCAGCACCCACATGCAGCTCACAATTATAACTCCAAGATCCAACATTCTCACACAGACATACCTACAGGCAAAATACCAATGCACATAAAATGAAAGTAAATAAATAAAAAATAACTATAAAAATTACAGCTAAGACATGCAAAGTCCTTGTTTCATTAGTACATATTTACATATTTATAAGCTTTCTTGTTTAATTTTTAGTTTTGTAAAAGCAATTATGTGTGTGAATGTTTTACTGCATGGATGTAAATATACCTGTGGTGACATTGTGTTCCCCAAAATATTGTGCACTCTAATAAACTTATCTGGGGTCAGAGACAGAACAGCCACAATATTAAATATAGAGGTTAGGCAGTGGTAGCACACACCTTTAATCCTAGCATTCCAGAGGCAGAAATCCCTCTGGATCTCTGTGAGTTCAAGGCCACATTAGAAACAGATAGGCATGGTGACACACACCTTTAATCCCAGAAAGTGAGCCTTTCATCCCAGGGAGTGGTGGTAGAAAGCAGAAAGGTATATAAGTCGTGAGGACCAGAAACTAGAACCTTTGGGCTAGTTAAGCTTTTAGGCTCTGAGCAACAGTTCAGCTGAGACCCATTCTGAATGAGGACTGAGAGGCTTCTAGTCTGAGGAAACAGGATCAGCTGAGGAACTGGTGAGGTGAGGTGGCTGTGGCTTGCTCTGATTCTTTGATCTTCCAGCATTCACCCCAATACCTGGCTTCAGGTTTGATTTTATTAATAAGAACTTTTAAGATTCCTGCTACATATACCTTTGTGGCCTGGTACCCACAAAGGTGAGAAAAAAGATTCAGGAACCCACAGAACTAGAGTTATAGGTGGTTGTGGACCACCACGTGGGTGCTAGGTATTGAACTCATGTCTTCTGCAAAAGCAATAAATGTTCTTAACTGCTCAGCCATTTCTGCAGTCCATTTGTATGCTTCTAAGCATTTTTATGAATCTTCAAAAACAGCATATAAAATAATGGGTTTCATCATGGTATCTTTATACACATATGCTGTTATGCCCTGTTCTTATTTGCCCCACTTACTGACATTTTCTGGCCTCCCTTGCTGCTCTCCTTCCTCTGTCCAAATAATACTTACCCTGTCTGCTTTCACATCACATGTATTCTACCACTCCTTCCTATTCCTTCCTCTCTATAGACCTTATATCTCAGCCCCTTATCATCTCCCTTTCTATAATTGTCATATATATATATGCATTCATACATGTATACTCACACAAACAATTGTGTATATATATATATAAATCTGATATTTGTCTGAATCTGGCTTATTTGCTTAACATAATGATCTTCACTTCAACCAATTTTCCTACAAATGTCATGACGTCATTTTTTTTTTTTTTAGGGTTGAATAAAATTTCTGCCTTGTATATTTACCACATTCTCTTTATTCATTTATCTGTGCATTGGTCTCCTTTCAGCCACTATTGCATGATCTACTATGTGTCAGATTCTACGCAAGGTGCTGAAGATAAAGACAACAGCCAACAAAAAACAGTCTAGGCCTTCGCTGGCTTGCATCATGTTGAGTAGGACCACATATGCAAGCAACTGTGTGAAGCATATGACAGGATGAGAGCACAGAATCATCACGAAGGGGACTGATGTGGGGTTATCCTTGTCCTTCAGAGAAGATGTGGGATGAAGTGTTTACTGAGGATGTCATGCTGAGTGAAGACCACAGGAAGTGAAGGAGAAAGCCACACATGAAACACAGTTCAAAAGGGGAAGGTCAGTGTGATTCACCAGTGAAGGGCGTTTGGGTGGCATATAAATCACCATGACCAAAAGTAACTTATAAAAAAAATTCAAGGGCAGCAGTGGCTCACCCCTTTAATCCCAGCACTTGGGAGGCAGAGCCAAGCAAATCTCTCTGAGTTCTAGGCCAGCCTGTTCTACAGAGTGAGATCCAGGACAGGCACGAAAACTACACAGAGAAACCCTGTCTCAAAAAACCAAAAAAAAAAAAAAATGGCTTATTGTTCCAGAGGGCTAGAGTTCCTAATGACAGTGTAAACATGGCAGCTGGAACATGAAGCTGCAAGATCAAACACTTACCTCCATGCAGGAGGCAGAGAGAGTGAACTGGAAATGAGGCGAGGCCATAAGCCCTCAAACCTGGACCAAGTGTTTCAGGGACAGTTCTCATTCAAACCACCACACATGGTTTTGCAGGATAATCTCCCTACCCCCACTAGACTCTGAGAATAATGAGCCAGGAGAGGTACCTTAACTAATGAGTAGAAAAGATAATAAAAAGGGCATTAATCCAAGGATTCACTCACCTAGGAATTCTAGGTATTCCTGAGTGGCACAGGAAGAACAAAGAGAAACACAATCTCCCTTTGTTCTCTACAGCTCTGACTTAACCTAGAGGTCTGTGCAAATGTATTTGTTTTCACTGATGAGCGGTTCTGCCTCGCCCATACTTCACTGCTTCTGTCTGTGTGGAGAGTTTTGAGGTCCGTATCTACAGAGTTAAGAGATACTCTGCATGAATCAGACAGAGGTGACTCATGGTTTTAAATTACAGGGGTGGACACTACCTTACTTAGTAACTGTCCTTTTGAAAATTAACTTTAATCTTTTTTTATCTGAGTCATAATCATGGAACTGTAATTAGTGGGAAGGGCCTTATTCGTCATCTAACCCAACTCTCACTTTTAGTTGGGGAAATTGAGGTATGATGTATGTGTTGGATGCTGTTACAAAACTTATCTGTTTACTATTTCAAACACCTCTTGTACACACTCTCAATTTGTGTTCAAAAATGTTCTTGTTCAAGAGAACTTCTGGTATCCCTGCTGTGTGTGGGACAGTGTTCTGAGCTTAAAACACTGAGAGGGCAGATTTGACCCCTACTCAGCTCACGTTTATATTGTTTAGGGGGGTGGTGAAAAGAGGTGAGCTGAGAATAGTAAGTGAAGATTACAAACCAGAAATTTAATGAATGGACAGAGTGGACCGAGGATAGAGCACTTACCAAAGTGCTTGTGAGTCCCAGTGTTTAACTCCCAATACAGCATAAGAGTTTAAAAATGAAAATAATTCCAATAGAAACAAGCAAGATAAAAGAAAATAGATGAATCTTGAACAGATAGAAAGCATTGGGGGTGAGTTGGAGGTGTAGCTCAGTTGGTAGAATGCATAAAGTTTGTTCCTGAGTGCCATATAAATAGGCTGCGGTGGGATTTGTCTTTAATTGCAGCATTTGGGGGGTAAAAGCAGGAGTGTTCAAAATTCAAGGTCACGGGTAGTCTTAAGCCTGTCACTAAATTTGAAAGCTAGGAGGAGGCTAATGGTGAGGGAAGGGATTACAGAGAGTCTTTGGTCAGATATTGGGTTTAAGAAGGCAACGTTAGAGCTGAGACCAGAATATGGATGGAGATTGGATGGCAAGTACAGCCAGGGCATAGACTTGCTCTTGCTGTGTCCAAAGAATAGACTGAAGACCACATGGCTAGAAAATAATAAGCACAATAAAATGTTGAATTACAGAGGAAAAAGCATGGAACAAAGTCAGACAGGACCTTCTCCAAACTTGGAGTCCAACCATTTACTGAGAAAGAACATGCCAGAAAGATTAGAGGAGCGAAGTGATGGGATCAAGCTTCATATCAGCAGATCATCTGGCTTCTCTGAATTGTACCTGGGTAACAGAGAAAGAATGGAGACCAGAGAGAAAATTATTTTGCCAACTGTGGCAAAAAAAAAAAAACAGAGAGAGAGAGAGAGAGAGAGAGAGAGAGAGAGAGAGAGAGAGAGAGAGAGAGAGAGAGAGAGAAAAGAAAAGAAAGGAAAAGAAGAAAAGAAAAGTGAGTCCTAGGCAGTCTAGGATATGGAAGTTGAACACAGGTTAAGTTCTTACCTACTACTTTCAAGTACTATTGAACATATAAATCAATAGAAAAAATATCATTTTGTCTTTTAGGAGTGTCTCATAAGAGGGTATGAATCTCAAAAGGTCAGGTGTAGTCTTTTGAAACACCCTCAACATCCTAGACTTCCAACTTCATTACTGAAGGAGCCTTTGGTGAAGTCACCCTTCTTAGTCATGACTTGCCTCCTTTCTTCTCCTTTAACACTCTAAGCTAGTCTTCATTTTTCTCTGTCCCTTTTGCCAACTGGTCTACATGTTTGATTACCTCCAAACATTGTTTTCTCAGAGATCTTGGATACCTCAGAGACGTTGACTTCCCCCAGTTCTCAGAATCCTTGTGAAATGCTTTTTCTTTTTTCTGTCTTTCTGTCTCTCTCTGTCTGTCTCTGTCTCTGTTTCTCTCTCTCCTTCCTTCCTTCCTTTCTCTCTCTCTCTCTCTCTCTCTCTCTCTCTCTCTCTCTCTCTCTCTTCATCATCTCTGTGTGAAGTCATGGCTACACATATTCACACAGAGACACCTTTGGAAATGCTGTACACTTTTCTAAGCCTTCATCTTAATTTCCTTTGAGAATGTCTCAATATTTTCTGATTCATTTTTTACAAGCAATGCTAGCATGAAAGGTAGAACTGTGGTCCACAAAGATGACCCCTCACATCTTACCAGTACAGCTTATGAAAATATTGTATTCACGGCAGGGGAGAATTATGGTTGCAGATGAAATGAGAGTTGATGATCAGCCAACCTTCTAATGATGATGTAATCCTGAACTTGTGTTTGTGTGTGTGTGTGTGTGTGTGTGTGTGTGTATGTATGTGTATGTATGTATGTAATTTTGTTGTGATGTTGAGGGTCCTTTAAATATGCAAGAGAGAAGCAGACAAATAGAGATGTGAAGAGCTGGCTTAGAACTAGAAAAGGAACAAGGGCCAAGTGATGCAGGTGGCCTCTCCAGCTGGAAAAGGCAAAGCAGATTCTTCCCTGTGGCTTCCAGGAGGAAGCAACCTGCCAATACCTTGATGTTAGCCTGGCCAGACCCATTTTGGAATTCTTCCCTGAAGAACTGTAACACAAAAAGTATGTTTTCAAGCCACTGAAATTTTAGCAATGCATGTCAGCAGTGACAGAGAATGAATACACTTGGATTCTGTGGTGCTCTCTGAGTAAGTGACCTGAGAGCTGACACCAGATGATAATGGCTGTGGACCGAGCTTAGCTAGTCTCCCAGACTTGTCTTGCTGAGATCTTTTAGGGTAGATACTGTGACTTCTGCTGCTCTGAGTCACACTGAGCTTTTGAGAATTTCCTAAGTGCTCTGTACTCTTTCAAATCCCAAACCTCCTCCACAATTTTTATTTTGTGAAATGAGAAACTGAGTCTTAATATGTATCTAGGCCCTGATAGAGTCAGTTTACAAATGGGCAGCTTATTCTTCCTGCCCTGTGTTCTCCCAATTGCCGGCATTTTGCAGGCAAAGGGATGGCAGGAAGGAAGGCTTAAATACAGTGTTTGTGTGAGGTCACTAGCCTCACTTATAAATTCACATCTCTGGAGACCTGGCACTGACTCTTAGCTTAAGGGTCTTGGAGATTTGTGACACACAGAGAACCTTAGGGCATTCCCTCAGAGTTCAGAAAAGTTAATTAACATTCAGAACCAAAGTTCTAGTTTAGGTGTACATTTCCTGGGGAAGGGCTTGCTGGGTTGCAGAAGTCAATGAGAGGCAGAAAGACCAGAATAAAGAATTTGGAACAGCCAAGTTCCTTTTGCACTACAAAGATTGGAAGAATGCCTACTGAGAACTTTACCTTGGCTGTATCCATACTGTGTGAAGGAGGTGGAAATTCCAACTTCATAGGTGTCTCAACATCTCCTGCTCAGTTTTCAGGATAGTGTGAAGTGCATAACCCATGATGGAGCATCACGACACACTAATGATCATGGCAAATGTTAAATACAAAGCACTGTGGACCATCAGCAACTTTGGGGCCACAGGCTCATGGAAGAAAAATATGTACTGCTAAAGGAAAAGAGGCAAAGAGACAGATAATGCTATTATAAGGTTCACAGCCATATTAAGACAGACCTTAGCAAATTGGAAAGTCATAGAAAGGAAAATAATTAGGCCAAGTCTCTAAGACATGCATGGAGAAATAGCTAAGGTTTTAGAAAATAAGGAAAAAAAGTGAGGGGGGAAGCAGTATGCTTTCTGTAAGGAGGGTAAAAATTCAAGCGAGAGGGGTGTTTAAGTGGACATGAAGGGACAGAAGAAAAGAAATTCAGGATTATTTGGGATGCACCTTTTTTAACCTCTTTAGTCAAGAATCTACAATGTATTTTCCACCTGAAATATGTTTATGAGAAGAATTATTGTAAGTATCATATTCCAGAAAGAAAAAAAAACTAGTTTTGCACAGTGTCTAGTGTCAACAGGGTTG
>CABHPQ010155756.1:0-21134 GCA_902168405.1 Peromyscus aztecus | reverse complement strand
AAAAACAGAGTCTCATTCCCTGGGCTTTTCTGCAAGGTAAATGCAGCTGAGAGCTGGAGGGCTTCCAAAGTACTGTTTTAAAGGCCTGGCTTCTCTCTCTTCGGCCTTTCCCAACATCTGTGACCAAAACACATGTGAACAATCTGAGCTTTGCCAGTGTATTTCCTGGCAGGCACAACACGTGTAAGTTTTATTGCTCATTCAGACTTGGGAATTGAATTGAATGTAACAAATGCTTATTAAACCACAATTTTGTATTGCTGTGCTGTAGAGAATAACACCTATTGTTATTGGGACAGAAAAACTTGGTATTTAAAAATTATTTCTAATTGTAATAGAAATTATTGTTATATTCTATATGTCCAAAACTTTTACATTTATCCATTTTTTTCATGCCATTTCAGTGTTGCAAAATTACTTAAAGGAAACAACTATTTCTATTTTTATTTTAAAAACCCTGAGATTCAAAGATAACACATGTAATAAAGGGGAAGCAGCAATGATGGGGATCTATCCAGCAAGTTCATCAACTTAATCTCTGAAACAGCCAGTGAATGCAGCCCAGCTTCCAACCAGTTCAAATAACTAATCTTCAAAATGACAGATGTCAATCTTCTCTTAATGCCTTCCCCCTTTGAGAAGGTTCTAGAACATAAACAAAGTCATACCATACAAATCTGTTGTTTTCTGCCCGGGGAGCCAGGAGTAAATGTCAGGCAGAGAGCAGGCATCCACCTTCTCTGAGCCTGACAAGTCACATGGTTTTCACACTAACTGAAGAGACCTAGAAAACTCAGTATGCTTTTGTCCAAGTAGAAAAGCCCAGAAACCAGCCTACTATACAGTCTTGTTGGAGCACAGGGTTGCCTATTAACATAGACTTTGAAACTCAAGTCTCTTTAAATGCAGTAGGAAAACTTGACAATTAGGAGAAAGGAATTGACTTAATCAGTTATAAAAAAAAATCATTATGAATGAGTCCAATCATCTGGTTCATCCATTTTATTTCAAGCTGTTACAAAGGAACATTTATTTTCTATTATCACACATCCCTACTGCGTATTTCTTCATTACATAGCCCATGATAAGGCAGATATGAGTCAGACATTTCCTGTTTAAGGAAAAGGATACTCAAATGAAATTAAATTATCAACACTGTAATAAAGCTACCGCTGTCCCTGGCCCTGGCCAAAGACCTAGGAAAGACTGGGAAATGCCAATTGCTAGTTCCATTCTGACAAAGGAGTTGGGTTGTGACAGCATCATTTATTCAATAGTTAACCATCAAAATTCATTCTAAAAAAGAAATCCCTCAAAGGACTTCTTTTGCTCTATATTTTAAAACACAAGACATTCTTTGGTCTCTAGCATGAATGATCTCATTATTTGCATCTCAGAGAAAAAATGAAATTTCAACTCAAAACTGAGTGTGATTTCTTAAAAGAATTTTTCTGAGTGGTACATGCATCCAGATGGTCTATAGTCATGCTTTTCTAAGGTGAAATTTTCCTTGAATAGCCCATATAAGGGGTAGACAGGGCCAAATGCACACATAAATTTAAACATAGAAGAGAAGTAAAACCTTTTCTGCCTGCTCCTGTTTTCATGCTGGCCCAGCATTTCACCAATGTCAAGAATGGATGGACTGCAGGAGCTGTGTGTTCTGGAGCACAGAATCCAGGAACTGGGTAAGGGCTGCTAATGATGGATCCATTCAGGTATTACCTTAGCATGCATCCCAATCCTCCAAAGGTTGCTAGCTTTATTTTTTTGCTCAACATAGCATGAAACATGCTTGATTTGGAACATGCACAGCGTGTGTCATTTTGGAGAAATGACTTTCCCTGGGTTTCAGGAGTTTCAGGTATACATTGGATGAATTAAAATTTATTATTAAAAAATTAAATAACTGTATGTTTGTTTGAGCACTATCTAACATCCCATGTATTCACAAACAACGGTTTTTGTAGAATTCCTCCTGAAATCAAAACCATGTCTTTAGGGTCATATATGCCAATGTATATACCAGGACTTTTAGTGTATGATACAGTTGTTATCAGTATAACACTGACTGAAACAAGGTTCTGGTCCTTAACTGCCTATCTTGCTCCTTGTGTAACAATGTCCAAAGTTCTTATTTGCACAAGAGTCAAGACACTGAGGACCACCCGTGGTGAATCTCAGCCATTATGTATGAAATGACATTAGATAGACCATTATACTTAGAACAAAAGGTTTAATATATGAATTAATTTTGCTAGAGGGGAGATAACACTGTTTGGAAGGGTCCATAACCTAATCTTCTAGACTAAACAGTCTAGCACTAGAGTCAGCTTGGAAGCTATGTGCTGGAGATTTTGGCTACTACAGTTATGATGTATCATCCTTTGATAAGACAGGTAAGTGTTTTACAATTAACAATTGTACTACCATCTACTACCTTTAGGAATTTTGTAAATTTTTATTTAAATAAATTTATTATTTCAGTGTCATTCATTGATTTAAAGCCATTTTCACTAGGATAGAAGTAAACTAAAAATAGAAATGTATTAATAATACAAGATCAAGTAAAACTTTGTTATAAAATTAAATGTTTTTTATTAAATTTGTCCTTTTGGCAATTACACACATACATGTATACACAAACACACAGACAAAGACATGCATACACACATAGAGACACACACAAGTACACAGAAACACTCACACATACACATATATTGATACACACACACATATAGAGAGACAGACAGACAGACACACACACACACAGACACACACACACAAGCACACAGACACACACATACACTGAGACACACAGACAGACACACAGAGTGCCTTCTGGTAACTGTCCCTCTCATACTCTCATATGTACCTTACCTCCATCCCTATATGTCCCTTTCCTACACTCATGTCTTTATGCTGTGTTTTGCAATCCATTGAGTTTAACTAGGGCTATCTGTATAAACACAGATCACTAAATCTTGAAAACAATGAGGAGAGAGCATATAATATATGAAGTTGTATCTCATTTATTTTATTATTCCTAACTGACAGAAACAGTATGTATAGTTATTATGTAGAACATATTTCCATACACACACACACACACACACACACACACACACACACATTGTAAAGTGGTTAAATGAGGATAATTAGATATATTTAGTTCATCTACAAATCCCAGATACCCATAAATAGATGGAAGACAGAAAGGGAGAAACTTGGAAGGCTGGCAGGCCAGTCAATCTGGCATTCACAACAGAGGACAACGAAAGACTGCCTGGAAACAAGATGGAAGGCAAAGGCAAACACAGGAGGTTGTCCTCTCTTCTCCACAGGAAACAGTGGCATCTGTGTGCTCATAGTCTCGTACATAAACACTCGCATGAGAGTATACTCATACACACATGTGCATACATATTACACATAGACATCATGTACCCACATAAAAAATAATTTTAAAAAAGTGGTAGCTTCCACAGTACACAATTATTACACATAGTAACCATGTGGTGTAGTATATGTTTTAAATTTATTCCTAACTAAAATTGTAGGTACTTGGACCTTCCCCAACTCTACAGCTATCTCTAATCAAGAGTAACCACCATTCTCTTTTGTTGCTACTATGAGTTTGACTTTTATATATTTCACATACAAATGAGATCCTGAGATATTTGTCTTTCTGTGTTTGACATATTTTACTTAACAGAAGAGCTTCTAGGTCTTCTCTGTTGTCACAAATGATAGGAATTTCATATTTTTAATAGTAAATAGTATACTTTTATATGTGAAATAAAGTTCTTTACTTACTCATCCTTTGGGGGGCACTTAGGTTGATAGTAGATCATGGCTGTTGTGAATAATGCTACCTAGGTGCTCTGATTTCAGAGACTTTGGATTTATACTCAAACATGGGACTGTTATAACATATGTCATTTGTGTTATAACTAAGGAAAACCCGTATATTTTCTGTAATGTCTTCATTTACACCCCTACTACACAGTATGTGAATGTTCTCTATACTCCAAATCTTTGGGATCATTTATCTTTGGTCTGTTCATTAGGATCTATCTTAACAGGTGCAAAATCATGAATGTTTGTGCTTTTAACATACATTTTATTGATGATTAGTGATGTCCCAAATTTTATATATATATATGTGTGTGTGTGTGTGTGTGTGTGCGCGCGCGCGCGCACACGTGTGCATGTGCGTGTGCATGTGTGTGTGTGTTAGCCATTTGTATGGCTTCTTTTGAAAAATGACTATTCAGGTACTTTGCATATTTTTCATGTATATGCTTTGCCAATATATCATTGTAAAGAACTCAGAACCAACGACAACACTGGCTTTTCGCTCTGTGTGACAGTCCTCAAAAGTCACCCTCATTAAATGGTGAGAATTTCTCTGTGTTCCCCACATTTCACTACTCCCTATGACTCTTGATACATTGTCTACTACATTGAACCCACTTGGATTTAATTCTACACTCAGTCACCCAGTAGCTCATAGTCCCTAGTCAGTTACCCAGTATTTGGAAATGCCAATTTCTTTGTCTACCCTGGGAATCTAAGACTCTTGCCTATCTCACAGTGTTTGGTGAGGTTTGGAGGAGACAATACATGAAGAGTGCTTAGGGCAACTTTGGGTGTTTAATAAGTGCTCTCTAAGTGTTAACCATGTTAACTTTTATTACTAACATGACAGCATTCCTGGCATTTATTTTCCTGGCAATTTTTTAAGGCAAAGTAACTCAGCAGCTGAATAATCAAAAGGACAATGACACATACTCTCTTTGCGGCCTTTGAAATAAGCAGTAACAAAATTCTTATTTCATCTCTTTTACTAGATAGTAAAACATTAATATTTGACATTTACATAGCACCTGCAGAACATAAAACAGCTGGGGTTGGTGTTTAATAAAGGAGCCCTCAAAGGGTTCCACCTTTGGAACAGATCTCATTAAAATCAAAGTAACATGACATTACTACCCTCCTTAAAAGAATGGCATAATTTCATATTTTAACAAAGAAGCTGATCATATCATAGCATAAGAAATTATCTATCCCATGTATAATGTTCTAAAATCTTACTTTTTTTCTACTTTACTGTATGTACATGAAATGAAATTTCCTCAAGAAAGAAATAAGAAACTGCATGATTAAAAATATAGACCATTGTATGAGATCAAAATAAATAATAATTTCCCCTGCAATTTACAAATCTAAAGAAGAAAGAAAGGAAGAGATGAATTTATGCAAGCCCCTGGGCTTAGCACATGATCCCAATAGTCCGGAGTACATGGGAGTATACTCTCCAACTGATAGACTCAAGTGAAAGATTGGAAAGGTTATATTAACAGAAATGGCTCAGCATTAGACATTAAGTGGTGAAGTTGAGACTCCAAATGAGTTGCGTTTCTTCCATTAACCCCTTGTTACTCACTGTATTCTAATACAAAGAGATGCCAAGGAAGCTGAGCTGCAAAGGGATTTACTTGGTCATAATGCAAGTTGGGCTTGGGATTTGATTCTGAGATTTTATTCATAACCACTTTCAAGGACAGTGATGTATCCATCCCTGCATTTTTAATTCCTGGGAGCCAGCCAATTGTTAAAGTATCATCTCAGAAATAAAAGCTTGGACGCTTTCCAAATGGCTTTGCAAGACCTGACATGGAGTGGAGAGCAATAACCAGCAAACTGGTGACAGTGAAGAAGCCAGACATAAAGTAGACCTGGCAGATCTCCTTCCCACAAATAACTAACACAGAAACCAGGAGCCACTCAATCTATAACTGTGAGCCAAGAGACTGTCTGTGCCAGGGTTATAAAGCAGTGGTTAGAGTAAAGAATTCTTCCATTTCTTTCATTACTTTTCAAGGTACCTTGGATGACCTTACCCAAAGAATCTCAGACCATCTCTTCCTGGATGAAACACATGGCAGTGTATTCTAGCTATGTATGAGATCTCTATATGTCTAAGAAGGAACAAAATAAACCAGGCACACATAGGAAGCAAAATTCCCCACCAAAGATAACTGGAGAAGGAAAGATGCCTGTCAATTTGGGCATTGGCTTCTGCCAGGATCTAACTCAACTAATCTTTTAAATTCTACCTCCACTTTCTAACTACCATTTTAATCATACATATTATGTGTATTACCATTCTTTACTATATATATAATTCTAAATTCCATTGATAGTTTCAGGTGTTTTGCAAACTATATTTGGAATATATTGTAAGAATAAAATTATTTTTGTTATATGAACTTGTGATTTAAAACTGTATGTTTCAGTCTAACAGTGGTGGTCCATACCTGTAATCCTAAAACTTAGGAGATGGTGGTAGGTGAATTAAGAGTTCAATGCCATCATTAGCCATACCATGAGTTGAAGGTCAGAGTATGAAGCATGAAATTGTATCAAAAATACACACACACACACACACACACACACACACACACAATATATATATATGTATATTTATAATGGTTTATATGCATACATATACATTGTACAAACATAAATAGTTTTTATATGTGTATACATAGAGAGAAATATATACAGAGGTCTAATTAAATACATTTAATATAATGCCAATATAATTAATATAATTAAATGTTTTTATCATCTCTATGATAGCACCTTAGCTGTAAAGATTTCTAAGCATAACTTCCAATTATGGAATCTTAGCTGTAAAGATTTCTAAGCATAACTTCTGTATTCCTCCCATACTTTGTGATCACTCTTCTCGCAGTCTGACTCAGCTTATGACTAGAACCACCAATAGTATATGAGAAGTGTGTGTTATATTAGAACTGCAAAACCGTCTGGATCCCTGGCGCATTCACTAGGAGCCCCATATTGCCATGTGAAAAGAGCCACTGCACTTAAACACCATGGTAAAGAAACCAAAGGGCTCAACAGTGTCTTCTCTCCTGAGTCTAGAAGCAGTGAAATTAATCCAGATTTTAATATGCAATCTCATCTGGTCATCTGAGTCAATTCTGATGATGTCTCAGATATGAACATATGTCATCCTGATGTGTCTAATTGTGGAGGGGTTACCCACCACCCCCACATTTCCCCAGAGTGCTCTTGAGTAGGAGCAGCAGGAAATATTAGATAGAAGGATATAGATGGGGGAGATAAAGATAGAAAATACAGGATAGCCTCGAGAGGTCCTGGAACCTATTCCAATGGGCCCTGACTGTCTATGCCCTAGGGTATTTATAGGAATACCAAGGGGTGGAGCAAAAGACCTCTCCACAGCTCAGCCAAGTGTAGACTCTCTCAGACACCTGCACTCAGGCCCGTGGTCTAATCATCCTCTCTATGCAAACCTGCTGAATAAAGCCACAAGGAACCTGAAATGGGCTGCCATATCCAATGAAAAACCTGACAGAGATACTAAGAGATAAATAGATAGAAATTTAAGACTGCTATGATCAGATACCAAAAAGTAGCAAGTTCAAAGAAGGATGGTTTGATATGTCTTATTATTTAAAGGAATATAGTCAATCATGGCAAAAGAAATATGGGCAACAGGGGAGTGAAGCAGCAGGTCACATTGCATCTATGGTTGTAAGGAAGCAAAGAAAGATGAACACCCATGCTCTTTCCTATTGATTAGTCAATCAGGACCAAAGCACATAGGATGGCCCTACCTACACTCAGAATGAATCTTCCCATTTAGTGAAACACCACTAAGGTCATCCTCATCAGAACACCGTGAGGTGTGTTTCCATGATGATGTTCTAAGTACAATAAAACCTACAGCCTTGCCATTGTAAACCTACCTAATCTTGTCTAAAACTAGTCAAACTGAAATTAAGATAAAGCATCACATGTAGTATATAAGGTTTCAATATAATATAAAACCCATGTCATGATTATTTCTGACATATTTTAAAGTCTGAATTGTATTCAAATAACTACAAATTAAAGTGAAAGTGTTTGTTTGAAGGAAATTTTCTGTGGTGTTAGAAGGAACTAGAGTACATATTAAATTTACTTAAATTCTTTAGGTTTGCCTTTTAAATTGAACCTAAAATGAAATGAATTCTTATGAAATGTTGCTAAAACCAAATCAATGCCTGCAAATTCAGTCAAGAAACATTTCTAGATTATATTCATCATATAATTGTTTGCATATAGGTATGCTGTGTTATTCTGTAGACATACTTATCCATAAGTACTCTATAAAGTACTTCTCTAGCTTGTACATTATATCTCTACAATAGGAAAAAAAATGTGATTTGGCTTCAGACATTCTTGACACTAAATTTACCATGACGTAGACTCATCACCTTGGTCTTCATACTTCACTTCTTGAAGCAAATTTTACCTTTTCATTTAAAGAGACCATAATACTATCATGATATGTTTGAGTAAACAGTCAATCAGCTGAACCAAATTTTTTACTTAGGATATAATGTTGTTTGGAGATCACCAAAAAATATCAGAATCAAATTAGAGATTTCATTTTCTTGCATCCATTTGCTAACAAATACAGCATCATCTGGTTTTGCAAATAAAATGTTACTGGGATACAGCCTTATTTATGTATTGCCTGTGGATAATTTATTGGTAAAGGGCAAGGTTGACTATTAAGGATTAAACAACATAGGCTGAAAACCCTACATTTTTATCTGACTTCTTTACAATATATATATATATATATATGATCTGTGTCTTTTAAGAAGAAATTCTTACCATTTTCTTTAGAAACTCTAAAAAGTTAGACTTTTAATTACTTACAGTTTCAAATTCAGCTCTTCACAAAGAAGTTCAGTGTACTTTAGATCTTCATGGAGATTGCTGCTTTACCAGGGGCTGGGCAGGAGTCCCTGGTCCTGTCCTCTTGGTCCATCATCACTCACACTATGAGCTATGTTATAGTCACAAGCTCATTCTATGAATTTGGGCATTCACAGGCTTATTACTTCTCTCCTTCTTCAGATTCTGTTCTAGAGTGGATGAACTGGTAGATAGCTTTGAGTTGAAAACAATCCAATTTCCTTGTAGAAGGAAACAAGCTGTTAACAAACGTGATCTGAAAAAATGAGCACCAAATTGGGGGAGTCCAAGTGTCATCTTCTGCGAAGGCTTGCCTCATCGAAAACAAATGGAGGAGCAGAGTACTTGGGCAGTTGTTCAAGAAAAAATGTTCTTCCCCTGCCTCTGCAGATGAAAGCAAAGAGATTCATTGAATAGTCAAGTCATTGCCTGTTAAATATGCAATCATTAATTCTTTCTCTAAAATAGTGCATAAAGCATGAATGATACAGGAGACCACAGAGGGCATCAGTAAGGCAATGCAGTTGCCCATAGAGTGAGAACTACTGGCAGTGAGCTGAATATAGAAGCCTGGCAAGATCTTCCTAAGCAGAAACAATGCTCTCTCTCTCTCTCTCTCTCTCTCTCTCTCTCTCTCTCTCTCTCTCTGTGTGTGTGTGTGTGTGTGTGTGTGTGTGTGTCTCCCTCCCTCCCCCCCTCTCTCACACACACATCATGACTCCATAGGGTTTGAGCTTAGAGTGGTAATGTCCTGTGTGATTCAAGTCATTAACAACCTATAAAGCATCTTGATCCTGAAAATCTTGACTCATTCATGAGGTCAAGGTGAACTGGAGAAGACTGAAACCATAGGGATCTCAGTGAAGAGCATAAGGAGGCCTAGGGACAGGAATGGAGGACATGACTACCCAAACTGGCTTGGAATAAAACTACTTGGTGTGAGATATAGTGAAAGGTTATAGGTGACAGCTAGAGAAATATCCAGGATTAATTCCAAGGACTGAGGTGACTATTTAAACAACAAATAATTGTTGATAGGTCAGAAACCTATAATGAATCAGACAAACCATGAAGATAGAGGATACTGGGAAAAGGACATAGGCAGAGAACTCTAAATTATACTGTATGTGATCTTTGGTGAATGGAGACAGATTTGTAGTGAGTAGTTGCTCCAGCTTTGACCTGGAAGTACTACCCCTATTGAGGCTTCTGGTAGCTGCCATGCCTACCTATGACCTGCCCCTGAGGCAGGGCTGAGACAGGAGCCCTAAAGACCCGAGATCTGGATGTGCCGGCCCTCTTGGTTCCTGGTGATCCTGGATGCTGGATGGTAGACCGAGCAGAGTTCTAGAGAGAACACCACTGGACTGCACCTCACCCCTCCTGGATCCTGTAACCAACCCCTTTACTGGCTGTAAGTCACCCCAAAATAAACTTCCTTTTTAACTGTGTGGAGTTGCCTAAATAAAGTCCCCAATACAGATTCAATGATATAAGTGCATGAATGTAACAAAGTATTTCAGAGCATTTGATTCACATTTTTTCAGTACCTGATAGTAGATATCCTTTTATCTCCATTAAGATGATTTTTTTTTTTACCCAGTGGCCTAGATCATGGCAAAGAATAGGTTTTTCCTTGTATCTGAGGGGAGGATAAATCTTCACAAAGGAAATGAAAACCCTTCAAGACATGAGCTTCTCAGGTCTCCCACAACTCAATTTATGAGCCAGTAGTCAGTTGTTACAGTGTTTCTCATAGAATTCTACCTAGCCTGTTCATTTAACAGCGTTCAGTTAGTCACAGCTGTCCCCAGTACTTACATACCCTGTACCCTGTGAATCTTGTCTCCTCAATCTCAGAACAAATAACAACCTTGGAAAAACTATCCTGCCATAACCAGAATTGGCTATGCAAGAATATTCTAGATAGTGTGGCTAATACATCTTTGTTCACACATCTAACACCATCTGGAAGTACTTTGTTTTTCATAAAAAACACAGATCATGTGATTATTCTAAGTTTCATTACTGTAGAAAATGTTTTATAAACAAAATTAGCTAACAAAATAGCCATCAAAATAAAAGAACAGAACACTTCTATGTAGTCAGTTCGTTATTAAAGTGATTTCTGATGCCATAAATTTTGAGAACTAAGATCCAAAATAGATCAACACAGGACTGGTGTATTTGGGTCAAAATGTACTGAAATCCTAAATGACAATATGGCATATATTAAGAATATATTTCAGCTCTAACCAGTCCATGTGGCACAGAGACACAGATAACCTACTTAAGCTTTCCAGCACAGCTGGACCAATATCTCTGCTCAAGACTCTTTACAATTCTCACCTCCTGCAGCAGTTTGTGCCAGAACTATCCATAAAACCCAGCCAGGACCATCCATCTTATCCCCTGGACCAACTTGGTTTAGATCAGTTACCCATCATCTGCTCCAGCCCAGTTTTTTTTCTACATTAGACACACAACCAACACAAGAAGTTCACATGTACACATATCATCATACTTATAATATGAAAGGACAAAACAATATGCCCCCACCACCATCAATCCACCAGTACTCTAGAAATGTTCTCCAATGAATATTATGTAGACAGACTCCAGGACACAGAACTTAAAAAGAAAAATCATAAACAATAGACTTCGTTAAAGACTTTAAAGAGTAGGAGACACACACACAAACACACACACACACACACACACACACAGAGAGAGAGAGAGAGAGAGAGAGAGAACAGAGACAGAGAGAAGAAAAGTAGCTCAGTGAACTTAAAGAGAATGAACCAAAAGCATGAAGAATCCCAGATAAAGAAGAAGGAAAATCTTTCCATGGTACAAACAGACTAAAATAATTCATGTCCAAACCCATCCATAGAGAAAATAGTGGAAACAATACTTTAGACTGAGTGGAATATGCATAGCTAGGATAATCAAAAGAAAAACAAATAATCAAAGCTATAATTAGTTAAAAATAAAACACAAAACAATAAAAAGTGACTGCTATCAACACACACAATTTAGTGGCAGCTTTAAATATTAATGGTAATAGCCCCAATTTTCTAATCAAAATACACAGGTCATTGGAATGGATAAGAAACAAAATATATCTTCCTCTTCTCTTCAAGAAACTCACCTTAGCTTTTAAGCCAAGAGATGGAAAGCTGGCTCCAATTAAATGGAACCAAGAAGCAAGCTGATATCATTGTCCTAATATCTGACAAAATATGCTTCATGCTAATCTAATCAGAGGAAATAAAGCAAGATACTTCACTCAAATCAAGGAAAATTAATCAGGAAGACATTACCATCTTAAACATATATACACCAAACTCTGTTGCACCCAGTTCCATAAAATGTGTACTACTGGAATTGAAGATGCAGATCACATAGATTAACATCAACCTATTAATAATAGGTGATTTTAGTACCCCACTTACTCCATTAGGTAATCAGGACAGAAACTAAACAGAGAAACATTGGAATTAACTGACGTTAAACAGACTTATCAGATTATACAGACTATTTCACACAAGCACTGAAGAAAATAAAGAACATACATTCTCTTCAGCATCCCACAGAAGCTTCTCTCAATTAGACCATATCCTAGGACACAAAATAAATCTCAGCAAATTCAGAAAATTGAAATACACTATCTATTCATTGTCCAATATAACTTAAAATCAACACCAGACAAATCTCTACTAACTCCACAAACCAAATGCGATTAGATCAATCACTATTGAATGATGAATGGGTCAAAGAAGAAATGAATAAAGAATTTTTTTTAATTCCTGGTACCAAACAAAATAAAAACAACACAACAAGACTTCTGGGATTCACTGAAAGCAGTCCCATGAGGGAAATTTATATCTCTAGCTGCCTCTATTAAAAAATCAGAAAGAGCACAAATAAATAACATACAATGTGTGATTGCTGTTCTTAGCTGTCAGCTTGAATGCATCTGGAATTAACTAGGACTCAAGTGGCTGGGTACACCTGTAAGGATTTTCTTTTTTTTTTTTTTTTTGTAATGATGATCATTTGAAGTTGGACGACCCACCTTTAATTTATATCCTCTGAGTCAGGAATACCCACCTTTGATCTGGACCACACCTTCCACGGCAGCCTATATAAAGGACACGGGTAGAAGGAAGCCTTTGCTCTCTGCATGCTTGCCTTCCCACTCACTGGCAAGTTCATTTCTTTACTGGCATTAGAGACTCCTTCTTCAGAATTCTAGCATCTGCTGAAGGCCAGCTGATACACGCAGCCTCATGTACTGAACAACTACCAGATTCTCTGACTTTCTGTTGGTGGGCAGCCATTGTAGGGCCAGTTAGACACAGCCTGTAAGCTACTCCAATAAATCCCCTTTATATACATATTCATTCTGTCAGTTGTGTTTTTCTAGAGAACCCTGACTAGCACATGATGTAACTCAAGAATCTGGAAAAACAAGAACAAACAAAACTCAAATCCAGCAGAAATAAAGAAATAATAAAAACTGAACACAAATTAATGAAATGGAAACAAAGAAAACAATACGATAATAATTGAATCTAAGAGCTGGTTCTTTGGGAGGGTGAACAAGATCAACAGAACCTTGGCTCAACTAACCAAAAGGACAAAAGTTGTGAGCCAAATGAACAGCATCAGAAATTAACAAGGAAGCATTACAATAGGCAATAAAGAAATTCAGAATATTATAGGAGAATGCTTTTTATTGGAAAAATCTAAAAGAAATGAACAAATTTCTAGTTCATTCAAACCACCAATGTTAAACCAAGAAGATATCAAAAACTTAAACAGACCCATAATAAATGAGGAGATTAAAACAGTAATAAAAAGCCTCTGGACTGGAAAAACTAACAAACAGCAACAAAAACGCAGGCCCAGATAGATTCACAGTAGAATTCTATCACTATGTTTAAGGAACTCCCCTATCTGTCATCCCCACAAAGGTCCCTTGTGCAAAGAATTTTACCTTACCACCCAGCCACATCTTTCTCCCAGGTCTAGTCCCATGAGTCTCCCTGGCCCTCCTCATCATGCTCCCTTCCCAATCCACCAGATCTAGCCATCTAGCTGGGCCCCATATCTGATGGGTCGACCATGCTCCACCCAATAGACTATTTAACAGAAGTCCCAATACTAGAAATAACCTTTCAAGTTGCTGGTCAGAGAAACCCATATAAACTTCAAAACAGTAGAGGCTATTTCTGTTGCCCTTGGTTGCCACCCAGACGTTGAAGTTCTTATTGCTGAAGACACCATGTCCTCTGCCACAATTTTCAAGGATCCAACCTAGATCTGACTAGAAAGCCTCGTTCTGGAGGAGTAACTCTCATATTACCAGAAGTTGCTATGCAAGCTTCCAAGAGAGGTAAGTAACCAAGAATCCTACCCAGCCATGATACCTATGAATCATAATGGCCACTATCATGTGGTGATATAGTAGCACCTTCTTACTTGACAAAGATATGTCCAGTACTTCTAGTAGATTCCTGAAAACATAAAGCATACCAAACCATACATACAATACAGTCGTTTGTATGCATAGATGTCTATGGAAAATATTAATTCATGAATTAGGCATAGTGGGAGATCAGCAGCAATTAATAATAAAATAGAACAATGGTAAGGATATGCATAATAAATTTTGTGAATGTGACCTTTTTCAGAATGCCTTTTCTTCTTTTTGAGATTATAATATAATTACATATTTTCCCCTTCCTTTTGTCCTACCAAATACTTCTACATACTCCTCCCTGCTCTCCTTCAAACTCATGGCTTCTTTTTCCACTATTTGTTGTTATATGCAGATATGTAAATGTATACACACATATGTTCCTAAATATAGCTTGTTTATTGCATATAATGCTATCTTAACATATGTTTTCCTGGCAGTCCATCTGGCACTGGACAAACAATGGGTGTGCTCTTCTCTAGGAAGGACCACCTCTCCTGCTTCCAGCCGTCCTCAGTTGCCTGTAGTTCTTTGTGTAGAGTTGAGGCCTCACAGGCTTTTCCCTTTCCAGTTTGGAAAGTCAATTGGTGTCATCCTTGCTCAGCTGGTATTTGGGCAGTCATGTTGGTGAAGCTTTATGAACATAGCTTCTCAAACTGTGTTTGTCCTTCTTGGTATGATGGGAAATGGTATTTAATGGAAGAGCTTTGCACCTTCTGCATTTGGGTATCTGACCATCTAGCACCACCACTCTTGCAACTTGGGACTCGTCCACATTAAAATAAGAGTTACTTGAGCAGAGGCCCTATGAGTTCATGATGGCTCATCAGAAAACCTAATAAGTGACTAGCTCCAAGGTAGCATACCAAATGTGGATCCGTCGAAGAAAGGGTGCACATCCTGAGGGTCACTGGAGTAGGATGATGCAAGAATTCATATGCAATCAGAATGCTATACCATTCAACTTTACAAGTCATTTCTAGAAGTTTCCTTTTACTGTAGTTAGTTGTGTTATTTTAACATTTTATTAATCATTTGCTCTTTGACACATTCATCCGTGTCCGTGATGCTTTCTGATGGCTTGCTCTGCTTTTGTCTTACTTCTCACCGGCATCCTTGCCAGTTACCCTTCTCTAGATCTCCTTCTCATGCTCATGACTTTTTACTTTCTTCTGTGTCCCACAGAGTTGAACTAGGGCCATCTTTGTGGCCATGGGTTTGGAACATATATTAAATCCTGATGGACTCACCACTGAGTACATAACTGAGTTTAATGCCTCCTCACTCCCAGAGTAGGTTGTTGCCAATAGTTCAATGGCAAATTGTAGGACAGTGCTGCCCCTACCCTACCTATCTCATTCAGTATGTTTAGCCTATAGCTGATTTAGTAGGTGAAAGAAAACTTTGGATAAGGGAAGACTACTGCCCAAGATTCTTTGCTCTTATTATCTCTAAATAAAATGTCCACATATTGCATATCATTAAAGTGTTTCTGACAGTGAAATAAATTATCTTAAACCTAACAGATTTTCAAGAGTATGATGAATTTGATAAATTAATGCTTATTCCTATAAGGAAGACATTGAGGTAGTTACATCAAGCCTGGAAAAATTCTCAAATGAAATGAATCTCTCAAAACGTCAGCCTACCTATACACAATTCACTTTGAGCCTGAAAGGGAGGGAAGCTATCCCAGTTCAAACTGGAGTAGCATTGAAGTTGCATACAATTTCTTGCCATGAAACAGTCCCTCTGTGATAATGGCATGGCTGTGGTATGATGTGATCATAATGCTATTCATTTTGTGGTGATAAAGTATGTGCCCCACTTGCCAACTAGAACATGCAGTTCAGTTAACAATTCTCTGTTGCCCCAAATTGTCACTGTGGCATCTAAATGTCTCCTCATTGGGGACTTCAAAGATGACTGCTGACACCGCAGACAGCAGACAGCAGAAGTTACTTGCCTGTAGGTTTAGTAAAAAAAAAAAAAAAAACATGGCTGAGAATACAGCATGGTGGAAGAATGCTAGCCTGCTATGTTCAAGGTCCATGGTTCAATTCACAGAACCGTAAAAAGAATTTCATTAAACATATCCACAGAAACAAAGATGTGTAGCCTCCTTAATGTCCAAATGCAAACTGTCATCCCAAAGTGGTAAAGGGATGAGAGCCTGAAATATCTGAAGAAGAAGAAAAAATTCACACTTTGGAAAGCCGATTTTAATCCCATGATTAACACCATCATAAAACACTCTCTGATAGTTTCAGTCCGCCTTTCTTTCTCTCCCACTGTCCCTCTTTTCTTCTCCATCTTACTTTTTAAACTCTTTTTCCTTCCATCCTTCTCTTCCCTCTTCCTCTTCACATACCACTTGTATGATGCTGTCCTATCTTCCCTATGTTAGCATGCTATTCAAGGACAAATAAATGTTTTCAGGGACAGAAGCAAAAGCTGCACTCCAATTTCCAAAGCTCTCAGTCTATCAAGCTGGAAATAACCCGACTCACTTTCAGTAGAGCTTAATAATGCGTAGTATGGTTTAAAAAAAATAAAACAGTTGTTGAAGACATCTATAAGAGCACAGAGCAAGTGAGGATGGGAAGTAGTGCCATAAAATGAGATATTCTTTTTTGAAACAGAGAGAGAGAGAGAGAGATAGAGATAGATAGATAGATAGAGAGAGAGAGAGAGAGAGAGACAGAGACAGAGACAGAGACAGACAGACAGACAGACAGAGACAGAGGGAAGGGCATGGCAGGAGAGAAGAGGCCACAAGGGCCACCTAGACAAAATGATAGAATTGAGTAGCCCATCTAATGAAAAGCAGCACAGCACCCCCACAGATTGTAGGAGCCAAGCGCTGGGACTGAAATGGCAGGGGTGTAAAGAAACGGTAGCAGGCAAGGTGGAGCAAACAGCAGAGGTGAGGCATGGAGCAAATGCACGTGGTGCCCGGAGCTGTGTTCTCTCGGGGCAAATCACTGAAAGAAATTTGATATGACCCGATTTTCATTTTGAAGAAACTGTGTGGAGGTTAAATTAGAGTGGATTATAGTAAGGAGTCTTAGAGATTATGTGATGGGTTAATTAGATTGCGGCAATGGATGGAAAGGGGTCAGGACAGATAGAAGAGGAAGAAGGATGATGTGGAATGATGCATTCAGAGCTCAATGGTAAAAGAGAAAAGGATCCCAAGGTTATTTGTGGTCTTATTTATTACTGCTTGTTTTTTGTTGTTTGTTTGTTTGTTTGTTTGTTTTTTACCATGG
Source organism: Peromyscus aztecus (assembly GCA_902168405.1). Classification (NCBI taxonomy): domain Eukaryota; kingdom Metazoa; phylum Chordata; class Mammalia; order Rodentia; family Cricetidae; genus Peromyscus; species Peromyscus aztecus. Next base: position 3,572 of record CABHPQ010155756.1, on the reverse strand, counting down.
TTGGGTTTCAATTATGCATGCTCAGAACAAGTGGATCCTGTGTTGTGTGTGGGCAAAATATACATTCCATTCTGACTGTTTCCTCCCCCATCCATGGTAGAGGCATCTGAAATTCTTTCATTATGGTATTTTACTGCTGCTGTTTCAAGATATGCAATATCACAGGAATTCCAAATCTAAAAGGTTTTGGATTCTAGGAGTCAAGACTTCAGAAAGCTCCATAATTATGGGGGCCTCATCTGAAGAACCTTGATATTAACTAGAATACTGAGACTGGACAGGCAGCGCGATAATACAGAAGGAGCTTCACTCACATACCTGGTAATTGATTCTGAGTATTATCCTGGGACTGCTGCTGGGACAAAAAAAGTGGGGGTGGGCAAATTAACATACCAAGAGTCATCATGAGCAGAACATCTCACAAGGTTATAAGCACCTCGAATAAATATCATAGTTTCATTTACCCCTTAATTCCCACAGCAAATGGCACAGAACTGCATAGATCATATGTCCCTGTTAAAAGAAAACAGTCAAACCAAATTAAGTTGCAACATGGAAATGTGGATGTTGTTTCCTGAAAGTTGAGAAGGGAAATGTGTGTAAGACCCAATGTCATGTTACTTTGCTGGACTCCACACCAACAAGCCTGACTTCATTCACCTCCTTCCTGCTAATTTCCTTAAGCCTCTCCAGGGCAGGAACTTTTTGGACAAAATGACAAAGTTCATCCCCCAACCACTGCATAGACAAAATGTGAGTTCTGCTAGATATCCCTTGCTTCCTGTCAATCCAAATAATAAATTCAGTGTCCCCTAGATTTCCTGACACAGGGCTGAACACCTGGCAGATGTCTGAGAAATTCTAAGGAGTTACAATCAAGTGTTCTTATTGAGGAACATTGTTGAGAAGGTAAGAAGCAGAGGATATCAAATTATGCTGAAGTCATGACTCTGATACCATTTCAGACTTGACAAACATAAAACGGGGTTGGTTAAGCACTCACTAGAGGGAAGTAAAGCTGGTAATAGAAAACATATGAAGAACAACAACCACTGTGTCCAGGATGTTAGAGTCTCCACACAAGCCCCACTTTGGCAATAAGGCACACAGTCCAGCCACTGTGTTACTGCCTAAGTCTCTTCCTAGTAATGGCCTGAAGCTGAATAGGACCACTTGTTCAAGATGACCCCTTCTCTGTAGAGTGAGCTCCATATGGGGCTGCTGGAGGTGGTTGTTGGAAGACTAACTCCTATCACAGACTAATTCCTTTCTGTTTGCTACCTAGAAGTGTTCAAACTGTGAGCACTTTCCAATGAGTTTCTTATGTCCTTCACAGTCTATTTCTGATGCTGACCAAAAACATACCCATCCAAATAAGAGTTCTTCAGGGACTCGAATATCAATCAAAGACTTTCTGGGAGGAGTCTACAGACAGATGTCTCCAAGTCAAGAAAGACTAGGGATTTATATGTGAGTTTTTGTTGTATGTGGTTATTGCTAAGCTACATCCCTTGTTTAGAGTCGTTGGTACAATCTTACTACTCATCTGAATTTTTTTTCCTCATTATTGGAAGTCCAGTGGTTCATCATGTAGCCTAAACTCGTGGGGTAAGTGAGTTATACAACCAATCAGTGAAAGGAAAACAGAGAAAAGACAGCAGGGAGTGAGGACCACCTGCTTCTTTCGTGTGGTTCCCCTACAGATGCATTGATTATGCATTAGATTCAATCTCTACACCAACTACTGTTTATTCTCTGTCTGTAGTCATTACCTGGATCTCTTGGAGTACGACACTTAGCTGAGTTTTTCCATTTAGACTTCTGACCTCATACTATTAACTAATGAGATATCATCTCAGTAAAGTAATGGGAAGTATCAGGGCTGGCCTCAATGTTTTTCATTCTACCTTTAAGTCTTAATCACATGGGTTTTCCTCTAATGCCCACAGTTTATTGTGTTCTTTCATTGTCCTCCTATGTTAGGGTCAGTCAATACGTAGACTCTTTTTTACAGAGTAAGAAACTGGTGCAAACACAGAAGTGAGAAAGGGCAAGAGAACTTGTAAGCAGTGGGGCTACCTTTACAACCCAGGGGTCTCTGAACCCAGGAAATGTGCCCTCCACCCGTTGTTTCAACCAAGCTTACTAGTTACTTGCAAACTTCAGAGTGTAGTTGATATCTTATGTTCAAATGTTTTTATGAAATAAATGATCCAGTAATGGATTCAACCCTCTTATAAAATGCAAAAAAATTACTGCAAAACATCATCGTAAGCTTTAGAAGACCTTAATTCAACCACTATGTTTTTCTAACTCATCTTATTTTTGAACTGCATCAGCATAAAACTGAAGGCATTTTCACTCAGCTCAGTAACCGACACTTAGTGATAAACATTAGCGGATTCTTGAATAAACACAACAGCTTACAAAGACAACTGAAATAGCATAAGCTGACAGCATGCCCCGAGGTCATGTTCATGCATGGAGTAAGAAGCTGTACTGTCCACTGCCACTCTGGTGGAAATGAAATTTAGAGGTAAAATTTTCCTAATGAACAACTGTGGTTTTTCTGAAACCATTCAGTATATAGTGGATGGTGTCTTCAGTTATGAAGAGGATTAATAGTGTATTCTCACACGTTACTTCATAAGTCTACGAATGTTCAGGCACTGACTAGAAAATTGGAAAATCTCAAAGATAATCAAGATGCTCAACTGAGGAATAAGAATTTGTCTTTCCTCTTAGCAATAGTGGAGAGGGCACCTGAACTGGCCTTACTCTGTAATCAGATTGGTGAATACCCGAATTGTCATCATAGAGCCTTCATCCAGTGACTGATGGAAGCAGATGCAGAGATCCACAGCTAGGCACTGGGCTGAGCTCCTGGAGTCCTGTCCAAGAAGGGGAGGAGGGATTGTATGGGGCAGGGAGGGGGTCAAGATCATGATGGAGAAACCCACAAGAGACAACTGACCCTGGACTGATGACTGGAGAACCAATCAGTCCCTCTGAATGTGGGTGACAGTTGAATGACTTGATCTGTTTGTGGTGCCCCAGCAATGGGACCAGGATTTATCCCAGGTGCATGAACTGGCTTTTTAGAGCCCATTCCCTATGGTGGGACACCTTGCTCACCCTTTATGCAGGGGAGGGAGGGGCTTGGTCCTGCCTCAACTTGATGTGCCAGACTTTGTTGTCTCCTCATGGGAGGCCTTACCCTCTCTGAGGAGTTGATGGGGGGTGGGGTAGGGGAGAGGCTTACGGGGAGGGAGCGGGAGGAAGGGAGGTAGGGGGAACTGTGGTTGGTATGTAAAATGAAAAAAAAAACAAAAGAAGAATTTGTCTTTCTAAAAGTTTGATGGATGTACAAATTATATTATTTTTCAGTTTTAATAGTGACTCATTGCTAAGAAACTATCCTACGTATGGTAATTTTTCCTCCATATTTTTTTAGCATCTCCAGTGATCTCTAAGTTAGGCAATGTTATGAACTAATATAAGGACTATTACAAGTCCTGAATGTCAGGTTGATACCTGATTCTAGACATGTTCTTCCTTTGATCTTTTTTTTA
>CABHPQ010155755.1:0-31643 GCA_902168405.1 Peromyscus aztecus | reverse complement strand
GCTTTTCTCTGCCCTCCACTTCTTGGCCTTGGGGTTACTTTCCAAAACAAACTAACCATGGAAGCCCCTTGGCTCAGGAACTCAGGATAAAACACTAGCTATTTGTGTGTGTGTGTGTGTGTGTGTGTGTGTGTGTGTGTGTGTGTGTTAAGCTATACGGTTTTTCATAGAAAATTGTTAAATGATGTAAAGCAAATTTTGGATGGTGTATGTTATGTCAACCATAAAATTAAGCAACTACAGAATACCTTTGTGTGTTGACATTACCTTATGGAAAGGTTAAATAATGCACATCAAGTTGTTGATATTAGTCTCCTCAAGGAAGCATGGGAAATGATTAGCTTTCTCTAAATAAATTTCCTTTGTGTCACTAGATACAGTGGACACACGTGAATTTCATGGTTTAAAATATTTTGAAAAGAAAAGAAAAATGAAGTCTAAAATAGATTTAACACCAATATCCCAGATAAAAGAACTTGCTCCCAGGTAGTAAGGCAAAAAAATAACTATGCCATTGGACTTGAAGTCCAAATTACCATATGCCTTAGTATTAACCTCGAATAAGAAAATAATTTGTCTTTGTAGGACAAATACCCAAAGCTATTCTCAAAACTAGGGTACCGCTGGGACTGAGAGACTCCCCAGAGATCCTTGCAGAAAGAATGAAGATGCAGCATGATGAATAAAGAGATGGAAGTTCCTTTCTCCAGAATTTGCAGCGGTAGCTGCCCTAGGATCTGCTAACGAATGAAAACAGTGGCTTTCACCAAAGAGCCCAGTGGAAACAAAAAGATCTCCCAGAAGAAAGCTCAGCAGAGTCACCATCATCTTCAGTAAGAACCTCTCTGCCTGTGCACAGAGGCAGACAGTAATATTCCATGTGAGACATCATGAAGTGTTGAAATCTAATCTGAATGAATGTCCATTTGTTTGCATCCTCTTGTGGGTTCATTATGAATTACTTCAAGGGGAAGAACATTGGCTATCTGGATGTGTTTTAAGGAGATGCTTTCGAAGTCTCCCCAGAAAGCTGTACTTCAAGGTTAGCAACCACTAGATAAATATGCATGGAGTGAGAAAAATAATGCTTTAAAATAACAAGAGACAGAAGAACTAAAAGACACACACAGTTAAGAAACATGATTTGTGGCAAATAATTATATTTCTCTGTAGTATTAAATCAGGAGAACTCTGTGATACAATGGCCAAAGTAATTCACCACAGTGACTGTTAATTTTATGTTACCTTGATTGAGCTAAAGGACCCAAATATTTGGTCAAGGAGCTTGCAAATAGTCAGTGAGTAGCACACCACCAGTGGGGGAGAATTTCCAAGCCCTGACCAAAATAACAGATCCCATGTTCATTAACATGCCTAATGCTTTGGAAGACAGCTAGGCAGGCAGTTATTAGGCAGACAGTGAAATGGGCGTGTTGTAGAATGTGTGTTTGGTTCCAGATTAGGGCCATCTCTAAAAACAAAGTAATTCAAGTTGGTGGAACAGACGTTAAGTGGCAATTTCTGGAAATCTTTGAATAAGGACAGCCCATGTTCTCTTTGTGACCCTGGTACTAAGATGATTTTCAAGTAGAAGAAAGGTCATTTGCAACTTAGAACAAAAATAATCACAATATGGATGTCCCTTATGGGATGGAGATGAGCAAGCTAGAGATATTCTAGTCCATTCAATATACTCAGGACTTGATCCCTGGGATATTCACACTGCAAGGACAAATATCTCATGGATAACATGAAACTTCTTTCTTTGATAAAATAAACCAAATTATTGGTCTTTTGCTTAGAGTCTCAGGTTTGACTAGGTTGAATTTCTTACTTGAAGGACTAGGGACAATAGCTTCCAAGACCACCTAGGTTACTGGCTGTGTTGCCTGTCTTCTGTTTGCAGGTCTAATGTCTGCAAAAAATTGATTGGCTGTCAATTTTCCATCCTTGAACTGCATACATTTTTTTTGCTTGTGTGTTCCTTGCAGTCCTGTTCAGTAAAGTTAAGCTGACTCTCATAGTCTCTATCACTTCTCTTTTTCCCAAATGTCTCTGATTCTACCAGGGAAAGCTCTCTACTTTTAAGAATTTGTGTCATGAGATTGGGTTAATCTGTATAATTCATGATAACTCTGGTATTGAAATGTTCCTTTTCTATGTAATGTAGCACTCTAATCCAAGGATTGTAGTAAGGATCTCTTTGTGCGTCCATCTCCTTATCACATAGGTGACTATAGGATGAACAGAATGTTAAGGATAGCCCCGAAGAAGCAGATGGCAGTGCTGTCTGGAATAAGGTAGTGCAGAGAGAAGTTTCATCAAAGAAATAACTTGACTTGTTAAACACAAATTGTGTTTCTAAGGAAGAATGCGATTGCACCAGACAGGGTGGGTGTAGAAAGGTTATTTTAGGCAAGTACAAAGTCAGGAAGATATGAAAACACTTGGCTATGTTTGGGACTGGCAAATGGTTTAGTGCATTAAATATGTCTGGATTTCAATGAAAGCTATGCTGTATTACTAGCTGTGTCTTCTTGGATGGATCCTTTAGTCTGTTAGCACTGATTTCTTCCTCTGTTACTTTGGGATAATAACAATACCATTTTATAGAACACATGGATTATATGGGCTAAATATCAAGGCATATAACATGTCCTTTACACTGTCATTGAAAAAGCCACTGAGCTATTATTATTACTGTCTTCCTTTTGAAAACACAAGGATAAAAAGCACAGGGTAAGAGGAGAGAGAACCATGAGTAAGCGAAACTGAGCAAGTGTCTGGGCAGAGTGTATACTGGAGTGGGTCTTAGTCACTATCCTAGAGAATGATTTTCCTCTTTTGACTTCTTTGACATTCTCTACCTGTGGGGTTCATCTTCATTTTCTTCAATGGGTTATATTTTAGGTCCTCAGATACTTGTTCTTTTATTTTTTTTTTTTCAGGGTTTCTCTGTGTAGTTTTGGTGTCTGTCATGGATCTCTCCATGTAGACCAGGCTGGCCTTGAACTCACAGAGATCTGCCTGGTTCTGACTCCTGAGTCCTGGGATTAAAGGTATGTGCCCACCACTGGCCAGATACTTGTTCTTATGTTACTGCTTTAAAGGACTTAGCCAACTTCAGTTTAATGGTAGCATCATTGTTTCTTTTTCTTTTTTCTTTTCTCTTCTTTTCTTTCTTTCTTTCTTTCTTTCTTTCTTTCTTTCTTTCTTTCTTTCTTTCTTTCTTTCTTTCTTTCTTTCTTTCTTTCTTTTTTTTGAGACAGGGTTTCTCTGTGTAGCTTTGCGCCTTTCCTAGAACTTACTCTGTAGACCAGGCTGGCCTCGAACTCACAGAGATCCGCCTGCCTGTGCCTCCCGGTATCATTGTTTCTTATTCTCCTTTTCTCCTATGAACTGAGACCTGCCCTCAGACATATCAGCATAGACATCATCACTCTCTCTGACCCATTGTTCTTGTTTCTTCATTAGTCCCTGTTTGAGGATCTTGGTTCCTAACACCACACCCAAGAGTGATTATCATTCCATCGTTTATTGGCTCAAATGCTGGTGTAAATATGCTCAACTAGAAAGGAATTGCAACAGTTAGTTTCTGGAATTCTTTTTTAATCTTATTCACTATCCTTTTCCATTCCCTTTCTTTGGCACACTCACCTGAAGCTTAGATATATTTCCCTTTTAGAGTCTCCAACACAAGTGATAGTGCCCTGTTCTATGTTATCTCTGTAAACAGGGTGTAGTCTTTTGGCTGTAGATATTCCACTGCATTGTAAGTGGTTGCTGATGGCTTTGATTCTTCTAATCAGTACACTGTGGTCCTCACAACAGTCCATGATTTGCTACTTCATAGTTACCAGACTTAATAGACTGTGTAATATGTACTCAAACAGGTGGCTGTTAAACTGCCTTTAAGTTTTTCCAGTATGGAGTCCATAAAGACAGATTTTAGGTGAGTCAATGGCATTCTCAAATATGTTTCAATATGATAATTCTGGCAGCTATGCTGAGCAGGTTGGAGAAGAATGAGAGATGGGTGGAAGAAAAATGTATTTAAGAGGTTTCTTTCTAATCCAATGAGACATGATGAAAGTCTAGGACTGACTATAGGGATTTAAAGACAATGCAGTTGAGAAATTCTTAGAGACAGAATTTTCCAGGATTTATTGGGCAACTGGATAATGGATATTGGACAATAGAAAATGCAACAAGTTTTGGATTGCTTGACAAGGTGATATGGAGGTTGAGTCAGCAGTCTTGGAAACATGTCCGTGGGGGAAATACTAGCTCTGTTTTGGATGTGTTGAGATGGAGGTTCTGATGGACATAATGCTAGAGATTTCTAATAAGTTACTGGAGACAGAGATCATGTGTGTGTTTTCAAGCATCAATATTTGTATTGCCACATGAGCTCTTAAATTTATGAAGCATTTCTTATCATTTACTTTCAAACAAAGTAGTCTCTTTCTCCTACAACATTTTATTAGCTAGCTTTTTTTGTCACAATAATAAACTTCCTGAAGCAGCCAACTAATAAAGGCATGTGATTTACTGAGTTTTGGAGGTTCAAGGGTTCTTGCACTGGTGGCTTCTGGTAAGGACCTTCTCAGGAGTGTCACATCATGAAGAATAATAGTGGCACAAGGATCTGGTATCAACTAGGAAACAATAGACAGACTGAAGCCGACTGGGATTTTAATAAAAAGTGAAAGGTTCCATGAATATGCTAATTGCTTCCAAGGGTATGATACCTCAATGATCTGAGGACACCCTCAGGAGGCTTTATCTCTTTATCTTTTAAAAGTTCCAAAACACCTCCTGGAGACAGTTTCAATATGTGGACACTCTGGAAATAAAAAACTTGAAAAATCACCATTATTTAATTAACTGCAGTATAGTCAGCACTGTATAGTAAGGATCCGGAATGAGAAATTTAAGTTCACATGTTCCTTGTCCCTCTTTGCCCAACTCTCATCATTGAGGAGGATTAAACACAGCCCTCAAGGATAGAAGCAGCAGGGACACAGAGGCAAAGAATGGAAATTTGCTCAAGGTATTATGGGAATTCACAGTGGGACTGAAGTACACATTCTGATTTCCCACATTTTTATGTATAGCTTGTGGTTCTCCGAAGATGTTGAAGAATGTACCACTGCACTCTCATCCAGGGTATAAGAGGTTGTGTTACTGACACTGTTTCCAGAGAATAATATGACATTAATTTTTTAGTTTATCTAGATGCTAATGATTCTAGTTGAGACATTTAGAGCCACATGTCATTTGCAAATTTGCATTAATTAGAGGAGCAAATAGTGATACATGTTTTCCCAAGAATGGGGGGGATTATGAAGTGTCATCTCCTTTAAGAATGTGATTGGACCATGCAAGTTCTGTGCCTGCTTTGTATGATGGTATGCTCACACTTACCAAGGATGCAAGAGTAAGCAACAGTTTTCTTACCAGTAAAGCATATTATCTACCTAGCACTTGCTGGATCCGTAAAAATCAGAAAACAAATCTCTCCTTTTTGCAAGGCTTCTTCTTAAAACACAGGAAACAGAGTCCTATAGATTACGAACGGTTCTAAACTATTTCCTGAGAGATTTCTCTTTAATTTCTGTGCCAAAATGTAATTTATTTTGAGTTCTGTAGAGTTTCTCGGGACTTTAATGAGCTTAATGGATTGTTTGGCTGTCTTTTTGCACATCAGTACTGTCTATTTTGAATAGTCAAGAGCTTTTGGGGGACGGCAGTTCTTTATTCCAGTCTACTACACCAACTCTTCCTCTGACTAGAAGTTGGACACTACGTATTTTAAAACTTGGTTCTAAATGTTATAAAATACAGTAGTGTCTTAGTTAGGGTTTCTATTGCTGTGAAGAGACACCATGACCACCGCAACTCTTATAAAGGAAACTCTTATAACTGGGGCTGGCTTATAGTTCAGAGGTTTAATCTATTGTCACAATAGCAGAAAGCATGGTGGCATGCAGGCAGACATGGCACTGGAGAAGGAGCTGGGAGTTCTACATCTTGGTAGGCATCCAGAAGGGAGAGAGACAGGGCCTGGCTTGAGCTTCTGAAATCCCCAACCCCACCCCCACTGACACACTTCCTCCAACAAAGCCACACCTGCTCCAACAAGGCCCCACCTCCCCATAGTGCCACTCCCTATGTACCTATGGGGACAATTTTCATTCAAGCCCCCACAAGCAGTAAAATAATGCTTACTACAGTATGTTGCGATCTGGTTATCAGATTTAAAAATGATTTAACCTACCATCTTCCTTATCTGATCTCTTCAGAGAGGGGGACACAGATGCCTGTGAAGACCACTGTGGACGAGAGTCATGGGAACCCCCAAATGAGAAATTATAAGTTGTGGAGACTGTGTCAATTCATTTGTCATCCGGTGATGAAGGGTTTGAGCTGAGTGTATATTATTCTGGCGAGCTGGGTGGAGGCAGCTCTCTGGGAAAGAAAGGAGCTTGAGACTCCAGAGACCACCTAAGAGAGAGGACAGAGGTTTGAGGCAAAGCCTTGTCTAATAAGGAGTGATGTACACTGGCTTGGGATGTTGCAGGAACTTGTTCAGCTGAGAAGAGAGACATGCTGTCCTCCTATTAGAGGGCCCAAGGATAGATCAACAACAGCATAAAATCCTCTGTACAAAATGCAAAAATGGAAAAACAGAGTTATTTGCCCAAAAGATAATTATATGTCAAACCTGAGTGTTTGAATTAGATATTCTTAGTTTTTAAAGGCAGTTATGAAGTTTGTTGTGTGATGTTGACAAAAACAACCTATTCAGCTTAGGATTCTTCAGAACTATTTGGTTTCCACCTGGCTGCTTAAAGAGAATTGCTTGGCTGCTATAGCAACTGTGTCCCTGGATATATGGTAGTTGACAAAAACACTCTTTATGTGCGGATTTTTATGCTTAGAAACGTAGGCTGGGCTGGTGGGATGGGGGAATGAATAAGCAGGACGATAAAAATGACTGGAAGACAGCATTATAACACTCCTTTAATTCACCCCTTCCCTCTCTGTCTCTGTCACTAACAAATCCTACCAACTCCATTGTTCTCCCCATGGCTGATATTACTACCAAGTCGCACATTGACCTTTTAACAACCTCCACACTACTCTTCTCTCCCACTTGTCTTTCCTCTGTTATAGAAAGTTCTGGAACAGCTGTTCATAGTAGTTTTTTTTTTAAAAAAATATAGCTCAGGTTACCTTATTCATTTGATTGAAACTCTCCTGTGGTATGCCAGTCAGCTCTCACTTTAGTAATTGTGCCTAACACATCATCCTAACCTTCAGAGGTTTATTTATTTATGCATATAGTAAGAATTGAGAGCTGGCTCTGTTTTGGGTTTTCCCATGGATCTGCTGTGCTCCATGGGTCTGACTCTGAGCCTTGACTGACGAGGCAGTGAGTATCTGAAGTTTAATCTCTAGTGGTCACCAGGCTAATATCTCCAGAAGCCTAGACAACTAATGTGAGCATATTTAAGTTCTTTGTGTTACATTTGATGATATTCTCTTCACCTAAGCAAATCACGTTCATTGAAGATGGGAAGAGTCTATTCTAAGCCAATGGAAGGACGCTGTAAAAAAGAATGTAGTCAAAGAGCTTAAGTGTATAATTGTACTACATACAAGTGAAAGTCTCCATAAAATGTCTTCCTTTGGCATGTAAGGAAAAAAGTGATCACAACTTACTACAGCTTACAAAAAGATAATTTTCAAGTAATTTCCTACCAGCTTTCAACTTTCGCTCTTTATGGCATGTCCTGTTTCTCTTTGTATGGTGCTTGAATCTGTTAGGCACATTCTTGGGGGGTATTTTGGATTCCCCTTTCCTCCGCCAGAGTGTCTTTTCATATGTCCGTAGAGCTTTGCCTCACTCTGGCCACACCCAGTGTTATCTCCTAAGAAAGATATTCCTAGGCTAGGGATGCAACTCTGGTGTTGGAGTGCTTGCCTGGCATGCACAGAGCCTTGTGTTTGAACTCCAGCACCCCATAACACCTGATGAAGTGGTGCACCCTTGTAGTCCCAGTAGATCAGGAGTTCAGCATTTCTTTGGCTTAGCGAATTTGAGGTCAGCTGATCTGCACAAGGCCCCGCCCCAAAAACAAACAAGAAGACAGAAAGAGAAAAAAGAAAGAAAAAGGCACACCCCCCCCATGTACAATGTATAATACACTAGCATGTGTGACATTCTTTTTAATCTGCTTTACTTATTTTCTTTCCCTTACCACTTAACACAACTTATCCTATGTTCTAAACTTAGTTATATGCCTTTTGTCTGTCTTCTCCATGACATTATAAGCTGTGGGAAGGTAGAGACCTTGATGTTCCCAGTGCATAGTGAGAGCTTAAAATATAACTTCTGTGAAAGAACAAACTGCCTTACTTTCAGGTTCTATTCGTTCTCTGCTGCTCCACATGGTCTCTTGAGTCTAGGGAATAGACCAACTATGGAAGGAGATAAACACCAGCCCAGTGCCAGGTTTTCTACTTCACTCTCTGTCTTCTGTAGATGAAAAATACTGATTTCAGAGGTTTTTTTTCTTGTGTTTTCCCTTCTATGAAGGTCTTGCCAGGTTTTGAAATTGAAGAATGAAGGCCCAAGGGTTTTGCTATGAGCCTCTATCAATTACTGCTGGAGTCAATGTTCTGGATTGTTTGTGTATTTGAGTATAACAAAGACTGGAAAACATTTAGTGTTGGGTGGTGCCAAATTTCCAAATCCTGTTCTTTTTTTCTTTTTTTCTTTTTTTCCGTTAAATATTTTCTGAGGTGAACAGGTTCACTATCCTGAATGAAGTGTGTGCCTGTTTGAATGTGTGATTGTTCTTGCTCTCCAGGTCAGTCGGTGATTTGGATAGAGAGCTGGCTTCCAAGAGGGTTATTGAATTGATCTGGGCACTTACAGAAACAGGATCTCTGTAATGAATAGTGCTTGAGAAGGCCTGGAGATGGTCAGACGGCCAGTTTCTACAACATGGGGGCCACCGGTGGAGAAGCTTAACTAGCTGCAGCGATGCCAGGGCAGCAATATCTCTTGGGCCAGTTTTGATGAAATATCAGCCACAAGGAAAATAGCACATGCTGATGAAGGACTGGGGCCATTTACACAGAAGAACTCTTTGTTGGTTAATACTTTCAAATGAAGTTAGGAGGAAGAGGTAGGGTTCCAAATCCCGTGATGAAGGCCAAAGCCTGGAACTGGGATGGCAGCCAAACAAGGTTGGGCTGGGAAATAAGGGAGCCAAGAAGCAGGAGAGCAGTGAGGGCCTGGGGACCATTCTGTACTCATCACCCCAGTGTACATGGGAACCATGTATTGCTCTCAGGCACAGACATGCTAATGGCTTCATATGGGTTGCATTTTAATTCATTGATTTATTTTAAAATTGCTGTAGATGTAACAGTCTTATTAAATAAGAAACACAGAGCCAAATGCAGAGTTAAAAGCCCAAGAGGTCAGAGCAGTAGCTGAGAGCTGAGACTAAAACCCTTTCTTACCCTTCGCTGCCGCTGTCGTCCTTCCCCTCAGAAAGAGGTCTACTTCCTGTGTGTCTGTCTTTTTATTGACTTTCTGTCCTGCATTCTCATTGGTTGTAAACCCAACCACATGACCTCCTCGTCACTGCCTGTCTATACAGACCTCCAGGTCTTCTATGGTTGGTATTGAGATTAAAGGCGTGTGTCTCCATGCTGGCTGTATCCTTGAACACACAGAGATCTGCCTGTCATGTGATGGGGATTAAGGGTGTGTGCCACCACCTCCCAGCTTCTGCTATGGCTTGCTATTAGCTCTGACCCCCAGGCAACTTTATTTATTAACATACAAATAAAATCACATTTCAGTACAAATAAAGTATCACCATAAAATGCTATTGTTGTTCAAGTAGAAAGCACAATTGCAAAGTAAGTAGAGATGGCCAGGTTTCATATTAGAAGCAACCTGAGCCACATAGGCATGCAAATGTGCTAACGATGAATGTCCTGCTAAATCGTTAATTGGGAGAGAAAATGATTCATGATATATGTATATGAGCCTGTTAAAGAACAAAAATAAATTTTGAAAATTCTACTCTCTCAAAGTCTTTTGCCACATGAAGGTTAGGTCCAAATAAAAAAGTCCCCTTCCCCCAATAGTGTTCAAGGGTTCCCTTCCTGCTTACCCTTTTCAATGCTTTCCTTCTCTCCTTTTGTAAACAACCATTTAATGAATGTGGAGTGAGATCCCATGTGGTTCAGTTTGTGTTCAATGATGGTTAATTGTGATGAGCATACTCTCATAAACCTATCAGCTATTTGTCTTCTTTTGAGAAATATCTATTTAGATCTTCGGTACATTTTTGAATCAGGATATTTGTCTTTTTTTTTTTAACTATTGAGCTAAATTTGATCTCTATTTAGACCCCCTTATCAGATGTGTTACATACTTATATGTTTAATATATTTTCAAATATTCCCCCATTCCTTAGGTTGCCTCTTTAATCTGTTGTTTGTAGCCTTGGTTGTGCAGAAACATTTTGGTTTGATACTATTCTATTTGTCTATTTTGGGGATTTTTGCCTATGTTTCTGGGATTATAGCTATAATATTGCCACCAGAATTTCCTTTGTCCTGTATATCTTCTGGTGGGAGTAAATTTGTAGATCCTGCATTTATGTCTTTAACCCATTTTTGTTGATTTTTTTTTTTTTTTTTTGCTGTACAGTGAGGAGTATAATTCCACCCTTCTATGCCTGGATATCTAGTTTTCCAAATAATATTTATCAGAGAGAGTTTCCTTTTTTTCATGGTGTATTCTTGGTCTCAAACCAGATGGCTTTAACTGTGTGAGTCCATTTCTGGATTTTTATTCTGTTTCCTTGGTCGATGTGTCTGATTTTATGCCACTACCACGGTGCTCTGATTATGATATCTTTGTGTGGATTTTGACATTAGTGTGACACTTGGTCTTATTCTTTTAGCTTCAAGATTGATTTGGCTATTTAGAATCATTTTTGGTTCCATGGAAATTGTAAGATTTATTTTTCTGTTTCTATGGAAAATGGCACTAGAGGGTCTGGAGAGATGGCTCAGCAGTTAAGAGCACTCTCCAGGCCCAGATCATCTGACGGCCCTTCTGGCTTTGGAGAAGCCACATGGTGCACAGACATACATTCTGTCAAAACATCAATACACACAAAACAATAATAAAAATATCATTGGAATATTGATGGATACCCACAGGAGCTGTAGATAACTTTTAGTAGTATGGACATTCTGACAATAATTTTTTTTCAGTCCTTTAACTCAAGCTATCTTTTTATATCCATTATCTTTTAAGCACGGTCTACATGATGGGCATTTTTCCTAAGGAGCTTAAGGGATTAAAAAATACTGAGCAAATGGCTGGAGAGATAGCTCAAAGGTTATGAGCACTGGTTGCTCTTTCAGAGGACTCAGTCTTGATTTCCAGATACACAGGTGGTACACAGACACATAAAACATACACATAAAATAAAGTAATACATTTAAAAATTATACCAAGCAAGACATAATCACTGGCATTACAGGATGAGAATAGTATCCACTTGTCTATGTATGTATGTATTTATTTTTTAAAGACTTACTTACTTTTTACTTAGGTGTATGCATGTAAGCCTGAATGAGAATATATGCACCCATGTACATAGGAGCCCAAGAAGGCCAGTTCAGGGTGTTGTATCTCTGGGAACTGGAATTACAGTCAGCTGTGAACTCCCATACAGGATCTTGCAAATGAACCTGGGACATCTGTAAGAGTAGCAAGTTTTCTTAACCATGGAACTATCTCCCTGGGCCCATTTTGTTAATTTGTTTCTTGAGATAGGGTTTCAAGTATCCCAGGCCGGTCTTGAACTTTCTATACAGTTCAATCTAGTCTTAAATTTCTGACCCTCCTATCGATGCCTCCTGAGTACAGGAATTGTCTCTGTTTTTTTTTTTTCAATAAGAAAGATAATTGGTATATATTTTATCCTCTTTTTATAGATCCACATGTAGGATGTAAATATTTTGGGCTAAACTGAAGGTTGAGGATTGCCTAACTCTGACTTTTGTACTCTCATATCAGACAAGGTGTATTAAGAGATAATACACAATATACAGCCAGTGCTCAAAAAGTATCCTCTGATTAGAAAACTGGAACTCAACTGACTAAAATTCAATAAGAATGTTTAAATGCCATGTGAGTGCTGAAAAATAAACGTTGCTCTGGAATTCAAATATAGAATATAACTTTTCTTCTTTTTCCTGTTTTTCTTTTATTGAAAATATTCTTTTCTCATACAATATATCCTGATTATAGTTTCCCCTTCTCTGCTCCTCCCAGTTCCTTCCACCTTCCCTTGTGATCCACTCCCTTTCTGTCTCTCATTAGAAAGGAGCAGGCTTCTAAAAGATAACAACCAAACCTGACAAAATAAAATATAACAAGACGAAGCAGAAACTTACATATCAAAGTTGGACAGAGCAACTCAATAGGTGGAAAACGGTTCCAAGAGCAGGCTCAAGAGTCAGAGACTCACTTGTTCTCACAGTGAAGAGTTCCATAAAAATGCTAAGCTAATAGCTATAATATATACACAGAAGACCTTGTGTAGGGCTATACAGGCCCTGTACTTATTTCTTTAGTCCCTGTGAGCTCATATGTACTTTGCTTAGTTGATTCAGAGAGTCTTGTTCTTCTGGTATCCTCTATCCCCTCTGGCTCTTACAATCTTTCAATCTCCTCTTTCTCGGGATTCCCTGAGCTCTGAGGGGAGAGATCTGGTGGAGACCTCCCATTTATTCTCTCTCTCTCTCTCTCTCTCTCTCTCTCTCTCTCTCTCTCTCTCTCTCTCTGCATAATGTCTGGGTGTAGGTCTCTGCATCTGTCCCCATTTGCTGCCAGAGGAAGCTTCTCTGATGATGACTGGATAAGACACTGATCTATGAGTATAGCAGAATATCATTAGGATTCAATTTATTGATACTACATATATATTTTGACCAGTTGTGTTTGATTTTACCCTAGGACTATGGGGTGTTTAGTCTCTGGTTCTTGGTTACCCAAGCAGCGTCTGATACAGGTTTCTTCTCATGGAGTGGGCCTTAAGTCAAATCAGACATTGGTTGGTTACTCCTGCAAGTTCTGTGCCACCATTGCCCTAGTATATTTTGCAAGCAGGATAAATTGTAGGCCCAAGGTTTTGTGGTTGGGTTGGTGTACACATTTCTCTTTCAGTAGCCTGCAGAGTACCTTCCCATGTCAAAGAGATAAGAGTGTAGGGGTGAAGGATGTTGAACATTTCTTTAAGTGTTTCTCATTCATTTGAGGTTGCTCTATTGAAAATTCTCTGTATAGATCTGTGCCTCATTTTAAAAAATTGGATTATTTTATTTCTTGATTTCTAGTTTCTCAAGTGCTTTATATATTTTAAATAATAGCCCTTTATCAGTTGTGGAGTTGTTAAAAAATCTTTTTCTATTCTGTAGGCTGACACTTTGTCTGATTGATGGAATCCTCTGCCTTATAGAAGCTTTTCAGTTTCTTGAGGTTCCATTTCTTAATCGTTAATCTTAGTGCTTGCACTATTAGTGTTCTGTTCAGGAAGTTGTCTCCTGTACCAATGTGTTCAAGGTTATTCCCCACTATCTCTTCTATCAGATTCAGGGTATCTGGTTTTATGTTGATGTCTTTGATCCTCTTGGACTTGCATTTTGTGCAGGGTAATAAATATGGATTTATTTGTATTCTTCTACATACAGACACCCAATTTGACCAGCACCATTTCATAAAGATGCTGTCTTCTTTCCAGTGTCTACTTATGGCTTCTTTATTAAAAAAATCATGTAGCATGAATCTTAAAATGTTTTATTAATTAAATCAAACCTGAGGCCATTTATTGGGGTGAATGCTGGAAAATCAGAGAGACAGAACAAGCCTCAGCTTCCTCACCTCGCCAGTTCCTCAGCTGATCCTGTTTCCTCAGGCTGGAAGCCTCTGAGTCCTCATCCAGAATGGGTCTCAGCTGAACTGCTGCTAGAAGCCTGAAAGCTTAATCAGCCAAATGCTTCTAGTTTCTGGTCTTCATGCCTTATATATCTTTCTCTTTCTGCTGTCACTCCCTGGGATTAAAGGCTCGATTTCTGGGATTAAAGGTGTGAGTCACCATGCTTGGCTGTATCCTTGAACAGCTGGATTTCCGCCTCTGGAATGCTAGGATTAAAGGCATGTGCTACCACTGCCTATCCTCTATGTTTAATATTGTGGCTGTTCTGTCTCTGACCCCAGATAAGTTTACTAGGGTGCACAATATTTTGGGGAACACAATACCACCACAAAATCAGGTGTCCGTAGGTGTGTGGATTTATGTGTCTTCCATTCAATCCCATTTGATCAACATGTCTGTTTTTATGCTAATACCATGCAGGTTTTCATTACTATAGCTCTGTAGTACAACTTGAAATTGGGAATGTGGGAAGACCTCCAGCAGTTCTTTTGCTACTCAGAACTGTTTTGACTATCCTGGGTTTTTTATTTTTTTCAATATGAAGTTGAGAATTGCTCTTTCAAGGTCTGTAAAGAATTGTGCTGGAATTTTGATGGGGGTTGCATTGAATTTGTAGATTGCTTCAGATAGGATGGCCATTATTACTATATTAATCGTACCAATCCATGAGCATGGGAGATCTTTTCATCTTCTGATATCTTCTTCAATTTCTTACTTCAAAGCCTTAGAGTTTTTAATTATACAAGTCTTTCACTTGCTTGGTTAGAATCACCACAAGGTATTTTATATTATTTGAGGCTATTGTGAAAGATATTATTTACCTGATTTCTTTCTCAGTTCATTTGTCATTTGCATATAGGAAGGCTACTGATTTTTTTAGTTAATCTTGCATGCTACTTTACTGAAACTGTTTATCAGCTGCAGGAGTTCTCTGGTGGAATTTGTAGGGTTACTTATGGATAATAGCATGTCATCTGCAAATATCAATACTTGGGCTTCTTCTTTTCCAATTTGTATCCACTTGATCTCTTTCAGTTGTGTTATCACTCTAGCTAAAAGTACTTTAAGTATTATTTTGAATAGATTTGGAGAGAGTGGACAGCTTTTTCTTGTTCCTAATTTTAGTGGAATTGCTTTGAGTTTTTCTCCATTTAACTTGACGTTGGCTGTAGGCTTGCTGTAAATTGCCTTTCTTATGTTTAGGTATGTCCCTTGTACCTAATATCTCCAGGAAATTGATTATGAAAGGGTGTTGGATGTTTTCAAGGGCCTTTTTCCCCCTTACATTTAATGAGATCATGTGGTTTTTTTTTTTCAACTTGTTAATATGGATTACATCGACTGATTTTCATATGTTGAAGCATCCCTGCATCTGTGGGGTAAAGCCTACTTGATCATGAGCCTGATCTTTTTTTTTTTAATGTATTCTTGGATTTGGTTTGTAAGTATTTTTTAAAAATATTTTTGCATCGTTTTTCATGAGGGAAACTGGTCTGTAATTATCTTTCTCTGTTGAATCTTTGTGTGGTTTGGATATCAGGGTGACTACAGCCTTATAAAATGAACTGGGCAGTGTTCCTTCAGTTTCTGTTTTGTGGAATAATTTGAAGAGTATAGGTGTTAACTTTTCTTTAAAAGTCTGGTAGCATTCTTCACTAAAACCATCTAGCTCTGGGCTTCATTTTTTTTTTGCTTGGGAGACTTCTAATGATTGCTTCTATTTCACTTCTATATGAGATATAGGTCTATTTAAATTCTTTATCTGATCTTAATTTAACTTTGGTAAGTGGTACCTACTGAGAAAATTATCCATTTCTCTCAGATTTTCTAGTTTGGTAGAACACAGTTTTTTGTTTTTGTTTTTGTTTGTTTAGATTTTTTGAGACAGAGTTTCTCTTTGTAGCCCTGGCTGTCCTGGAACTTGATCTGTTTACCAGGCTGGTCTCCATCTCAGAGATCTGCCTACCTTTTCCTCCTGAGTGCAGGGATTAAAGGCGTGCACCACCACTGCCTGGAGAGTACAGGTTTTTAAGTATGTCCTTATGATTGTCTGGATTCCCTCAGTGTCTGTTGTTATGCTTCCTCTGTTGTTTCTGATTCAGTTAGTTTGGATAAGGGTTTTTCTGTCTTGTTCATTTCTCAAAGAACCAACTCTTTGTTTTATTGATTCTTTGTATTGTTCTCTTTGTTTCTATTTTATTGACTTCAGCCCTCAGTTTATTTCTTGCCATCTAGTCCTCTTGGATATGCTTACTTCTTTTTGTTCTAGAGCTTTCAGCTGTGCTGCTAAGTTGCTAGTATGAGATCACTACGGTTTTTTGGTTTTTTTTTTTATATATAGGCACTTAGTGCTATGAACTTTTCTCTTAACATTGCTTTCATTGTGTCCCATAAATTTGGGTATGCTGTGTATTCATTGAATTCTAGAGAGTCCTTAATTTGTTCATTATTTGTGTATTGACCTATTTTTTCATTCTGTATTGGGTTGTTCGGTTTCCATGAGTTTGTAGGCTTTCTGATGTTTCTGTCGTTGTTGATATCCAGCTTTAATCCATGGTCATCTGATAGGATGCAAGGGCTTATTTCAGTTTTCTTGTATGTGTTGATACTTGCTTTGTGACTGAATGAATGTTTTGTTAATTTTGGAGAAAGTTCCATGAGGTGCAGTGAAAAAAAATATATATGTTTGGTTGAAACTTTCTGTAAATATCTGTTAGGTCCATTTAATTTATAATGTCTGTTAGGACCAGTATTTCTCTGTCTGGATGAACTGTCTATTGGTGAGAGTGGGGTATTGAAGTCTCCCACTATTGATGTGTGAGGGTCAATATGTAATTTAAACTGTAATAGTGTTCCTTTTTTATTTTATAATTTAATTTAATTTTACATATCAGCCACAGATTCCCCTGTCCTCCCTTCTCCCTGCCTTCCCACCCTCCTGCAGCCCACCCCCCATTCCAAACTACTCCAGGGCAGGGACTCCCCTGGGGATTCAGCTCAACCATTTGGGTACCCTTGTGTTTGTGGCACAGATGTTAAGAATTGAAATGTCATCTTGGTGGATTTTTCTTTTGATGAGTATGAAGTGTCCCTTCCTATATCTTTTGATTAGTTTTGGTTTGAAGTCTATTTTGTTAGATATGAAATTGGCTACACCAGCTTACTTCCTAGGTCCATTTGCTTGAAATCTTTTTCTAACCCTTTATTTTTAGGTAATGTCTATACTTGATGTTGAAGTGTGCTTCTTGTATACAGAAGGATGGATCCTGTTTTTTAATCTGTCCTGTTAGTCTAAGTCTTTTTTATTGGGGAGTTGAGACCACTGATATTGAGAGATGTCAGTGACCAATGATTGTTGATTCCTTTTGTTGTTGTTGGTGGTGGTGGCGTGTGTGTGTGTGTGTGTGTGTGTGTGTGTGTGTGTGTGTGTGTGACACACACACACTTTTCTTCTTTTAATTTTGCTGGTGTGAGATCTTTTATTTCTTTTGTTTCCTTGGATGTAGTTAACCTTCTTAGGTGGAATTTTTCCTTCTAGCACTTTTTGTGGGACTGGATTTGTGGATAGATATTGTTTAAATTGACTTTATCATGGAATATCTTATTTTCTCCATCTATGGCGATTGAAAGTTTTTCTGGGTATAAAAGTCTGAGCTGGCATCTGCGGTCTCTTAGAGTCTGCAGTACATCTCTCTAGGTCCTTCTGGCTTTTAGAATCTCCATTGAGAAGTGAGCATGTAATTCTAATAGGCCTGCCTTTATAAGTTATTTGTTCTTTTCTCCTTGCAGGTTTTAATATTCTGTAATGATTATCTAAATTATTCTATTATCAATAAAATCATGGGAGTCAGATATGGGGTTAAAACCTGATTGATCAGAGAAGCGGCAGGAAAGTGACCAGTGACCTCCTCTCTCTCTCCTTTCTTGATCCAAACTCCTCATGAATCTTTCTAACCCCTCCCCACTACTTCCTGTGTCTATCCATATATCCAGGGTCCTTCAAAGTCTCTATGGCTGATTCTGGTCAGCTAGTAGCTAGCTCTATCCTCTGATTCAAGGTAAACTTTATTGGCTGTCTTGGGAGTGTGAGAGTGTGATTAAAATATCCCATAACAATGCTCTTTCTCTCTTCTGTTTGTTTAGTATTTTTCTTTTCTGGTCTCACCTATTTGGTATTCTATATGCTTCTTGTACCTTTATAGGCACCTCCTTCTTTATGTTAGGATAATTTTCTTCTATGATTTTGTTAAAATATTTTCTAGATGTATCCATTTCTTCTGTCATATCTTCAATGCCTGAGATTCTCTCTTTCATCTCTTGTATTCTGTTTGGTAACTCTTGCCTCTGTAGTTCCTGTTTGAATTCCTAAATTTTTCATTTCCAAAATTCTCTTAGTTTGCATTTTTTCTATCGATTCTATTTTCAGTTTCAGGTCTTGAACAATTTTATTCTTTTTCTTCAGCTGTTTGTGTTTTTCTGGATTTCTTTAAGGGATTTACTCATTTCCTTTTTAAGGACCCCTATCATAGTCATAAAGACTATTTTAAGGTCTTTTTCTTGTGCTTCAGCTATGTTGGATTATACAGGGCCTGCTGTAGTAGGCTATCTGGGCTCTAGTGGAGACATATTGCCCTGGGTGCTATTGATTGTTTTTACTCTGGCATCTGAGTTTGGGATGATTCTAGTTTTAGGTGCAGATATCTGGATTTGTCTTTTTTGGGTGGGTGTTTTGTTCCTTGCTTTATGTTTCTTCTCTGGATTTTTGGAGAATATGATGGTTGTGTGTTACATGTTTTCTTGGTTTGCTTAGTTGGTGTGTTCACAGGGAATGCCTGCTGGCATTGGAGACTGGGATACTGAGTGAGCACAGCAGTTTATGTTACAACAGACTAGAAGCCAAGAGACAAACAGAAAGGGACCCGCTGCAAGATACAAAGACACCCCTGACACACATTGACTTACTTCTTCCAGGTAGATCACACTTCTGAGGTTTTAAAGTGCATTTTAAGATAAAGCTTGTAGCTAGAAACTAAGCTTCCACTTCACTGACCTTTTGCATGGACACTTCATATTTAAAACCATAATATTTTATGCAAATGCTCATATTCATCTCATAATGAAAAATACATCAAGTCCATCTCCAAGAGTCCCAAAAGTATCAAAAATTCTACCATTGTCTGAAAGTCTAAGGTCAAAGACTGCTCTAAAACAAGTCAAACCCTTAAAGGTAAGCCCTTTTAAACTTAAAAAGTGAGTTAAATGCTTCCAACATACAATGACACTGAGTAAGTATTCCTATTCAAAAAGGAAATAGTGAGACGACTAAGAACTAGAGCAAAACTGAATCTTGAAGGGCAAACACTAAATCCTGTAGCTCAATGTCTGTCCTCTAGGGCATGTGGCACATGATGTGAGTTCCCAAGGATTGGGAAGCCCCACTCTCCTCTTGATGGCTACATCCTTTATCGTGCTCTATTGATCTGGTTCTTCTGATTGCCTATAGCCTTTCTAGTATATTTCCCAGATTTCTGTCACTTCCGCCTCTGAGATTCTCCACTGTGGCTAGGACTTCACCCTCAGAACTCCGCACATTACCATCTCAGGAATCTCCTGCAGGAACCTGAAGCTATCACACATTGTGATACTATCTCTCACATTTCCCTCTAAAATTTTAATGTAAGTCTCTATGACTCCATCACTACATTTCAGTATGGCTGCAAAGCTGCCATCAGTGTTAGATATCAAAGTCTGTGGACACCTCCAACGGGAGCTGTGCTACTTTGGGCCACGGCTGTTTTTGATGACAAGAGTTCTGGTGGAAAAGCTTTTGGATGGGGTCAGGCTAATTCCTGTGATGCCGTCAAAGCATCTCTCTATCGTAATAACACAAAGAACTTGGTTGCTTTGTGCCAGTGTAAATCTTTTTAGAAACTATGCCTTCCATAACCTCAGTTTTACACTAGCTTTTATGACCACACTGCACATTTTAGTTTTTTTTTCCTCTGCTTAAAAAGCTTCTCACTTTGATTGTAAGTAAGCCAGCCTTACAATAGCTAGCAAAACATATCGTAGCTTGAAAGTCTTGGAATTTCTTCTGCTGAATTAGTTATCCACCTTCAAATTCAGCCTTCCTCAGTGTTTCAGGACTTTGATACAATGTTTTTTGCTAGAAGTGAAATGAAGGATCTCTTTTCCAGGTACATATAGAGTCCTTGTTCCCACCTGAAATCTCATGAGCTTCACCTCACTGCCTGTATTTCCGTCAGCATTCTGATCTTCTGTGCTCACGCCAGTATCATCTGTCAAGCTGTGTTACACCTGACCAAAGCTATCTAACCCATGTCTCCAAAGCTGTGTCAGAGGCATCTGGACCAAGTGGTCAGGTTGTCATAGCAACGACTCGTTTTTCTGGTAACAATTTTCTGTATTAGTCAGGTTTTGCATTCCTGCAAGAAAACAGTACACATAAACCACTTGAGGGGAGAGGGATTTTGGATGATAAGTTCAGAAGGTTTGATCCATGGTTGCTTGGTCTTATGCACTTAGGCAGAACAATTATATGGCTATGGGAGTGTGTGGTGGAAGAGGTTTTTAAGTCAACACAGACAGAAGAAGGGAAAAAGGTAGGGAAGGAGGGAGGGAGAGAGAGAGACAGAGACAGGGAGAGACATAGATAGATAGACAATTAGAGAAAATTAGGAGTATATGTTTCAGTTAATGCTCTATTGCTGTGAAGAAAATGACCACAGCAACACTTATAAAAGGAAAGCATTTAACTGGGGATGGCTTACATTTCAGAGATTTAGTCCATTATCATGATGGCTGGAAGCATGGCAGTATGCAGGCAGACATGGTCCTAAAGAAGGAGCCAAGAGTCTCACATCTGGATCAGCTCACAGCAGGAATTGAGAGGGACACTTGGCCTGGCTTGAGCAATAAAAACTCCAAAGCCCACTCCCAGCATCACACTTCCCCCAATAAGAGCCACATCTCCTAATAGGGCCACTTCCTGGTGACCAAGCATTCAAGTCTGTTAGCCTGTGTGGGCCATTTCTATTCAAATCACCACACTATGCGTAGTCCCCTAAGACTCAAAATCTACTTCCTCAAGCTAGTCTTCACTTCCTGAAGTTTCTAACACTTTCCAAATCCTGCCATTAATGAGGACCAAACATTCAACACATTACCCTGTTGGGAAATTTCATATTCAAACCATAATAATCTTCATATTAAATGCCTAAAACAAATAAAAGTGATGTTAAGTGTGGCTGAAACAGAATTTAATCCTTTCATCATTTATGCTTTATTGCTTATATTTCTTCTTTTACTTATCTTATTTGTCCAGTTTCGCTCATCAAAAGATATTAGCCCCCAGAAGGAAGAGAAATGAACTTAAAAAAAAATGAGAGTGTAAGTTTTAAGATTTCCTAAGATACTTCTTTCTTGAGGCTATTTACATCCTGTTTATGCACTGGAATCAGAGCATGCTATTAGGTAGTTTCAGTTAAATAGAAGTCTTCACGTAATGAATATATGAGAGTGTAGCAACTGTTAAGTGCAACTTCCATACTTGTATTGCATATGTTTTTTTAAAATGCCATTTTCTCTGGAGATTAAGAAATGGTATCCTAAGTCCAAGGGGAAATTACTTTATAGAAGCTGTATAATTTAATTCAATTTATTTTTTATAATGTGTAACACAAGAAAGTTAATATTAAGAACTGAATCCCTTGGAGAATTCACTAACAATTAGTTTTACTTTATAAATTATCTTGCCATACTGTGTTCTTGCCCAGGAGCTACTAAAAGCTGAAATTCAAACGTAAAATAAGAGTGATAAGAAATAATATCACTTATAATGCAGAATAAAATATCTGTATTTAAATGTTATTGGGACATAAATGAAACCATTATTTTGTGTATTTTCATGTGTCTTCTATTTTAATACATTTCCTAATTTTCAGAAAATTTTCAAGTTTTTAGTGCCCTGAAACCCACACTCAAATTTTAAAGTGTTACTGAAACTATTGACAACTCAATCTCCTTTGACATGAAGATGTGCAGCTAAATGAAAGATTTGATGGAGATCATCTCACAACAATGACATTAATGAATATTTACTCTTCAAGCAAAGCATTTTAGCTCATTCTGTTGGTTATAGAAAGAAGTAAAACTCCTCCAAGGGTGTTTTTTTTTTTTTTCCCAAGCAAAGAGGTGAGGATTCAAAATATTATATGGTATTTGGAAACAAAGTAGAAGTCAATTTCATAGGACAGGAGATCTTAATATTGATGAATTTTATACATGGATGTTTCACAGGAATTGATATAAGAAAAAAGGTTGGACATAGAAGGAGAGGGGCTGAATCCAGAAAGATGGCCATGTGAATAAGTGAAGAATGTCCAAGTAGATGCACAAATTCACGTTAGCGTCCAAAATTCCTGTTAAAGGTAGGAAAAAAACTGATCAACTTCGTAGCCTAAACAGCACATGTTGCTTTAACAACACCTTTCTCTCTAAATTGTTCCGTTTACTTTTAAACACTTCATAGACAAAACTAACAAAAAGGTACAGGCAAGCGCACATGCAGATGTGTGCTCTGCTGTTCAGACTTTTAGGAGCTAATAACTCAACAGATGTAGCAAGCTTTCTTGTCAGACTATCTTTGGATTGCCAGCCCCCAAATAATGATATGGAGACTTATTATTAACTATAAATACTCAGCCTTAGCTTAGGCTTGTTCCTAACAAGTTCTTATAACTTAAATCAACACGTAATTTTTAATGTATGTTATTCCACGAGGCTCATAACCTCATCTTCGTACCTATCCTGCTTCCTCTGTGTCTCTCTGCTGACCCACCTTTCTTCTTCCCAGAGTTGTCTATCTGTCTGGAAGTCCAGCCTATACTCTCCTACCTAGCTATTGACCATTCAGCTTTTTATAACACCAGTCACAGCAATACATCTTCACATAGTGTACAAATATCCCCCAACAATTAGATAATAATGTTTTTGTTTAGACAGCTTAATTAGTCACTTAACTCCCTCCTCTGTTTAGAAATTAAAATTTCCAGGTGTGGTAGTAGATGTTTGTAAGCTTGTAATGTCAGCAATTGGAAGGCTGTGGTGGGAGGGTTGCCTTAATTTAGAGATCAGCCTGGACTACATAGTGAATTCCAGGCCAGCTATGCTTGCATAGCAAGACACTGTCTCAAAAAGAAAAGAAAAAACCAACAAGAAAACTAAAACAAAAAACCTGGAACAAGCAGCATAAAATGATAATCTCTCTCTCTCTCTCTCTCTCTCTCTCTCTCTCTCTCTCTCTCTCTCTGTGTGTGTGTGTGTGTGTGTGTGTGTGTGTCCTGAAATACACTTTTTAAGTAGTTAGGAGCATGATGTTGATACTAGACTGCCTACATTTAAATCCTTCTGGTCCATCACTACTATGTGTGTGAATTTAGTCATATTATCAAACTTTTCTGTCCTTCAGTTTCCTGTATAATAAAGTGGGGATAACAATAAATATGCAGAAATATTTCAAGAATTCATGTGTGTGTGTGTGTGTGTGTATATATATATATATATATATATATATATATATAGGCATGAAAATGGTTTTGGCACACAGTGTTATAAGTGTGTAACCTATTTATACAATTATATATATATGTATTTACATATTTAAAATTGTGAAATAAACATGTGAGTATGTAGGAATTAATACCTTTTATGTATTTATTTTCACTCTCTGTATACATGCATTATAAGAGTACTATCAACTGTTGTAACTCTCTAATAATTATGGTCAATACTTTTTTAGCCATAGGATGATGAATATTCAGGGCGAGTGACTATGGTGTGTGGATGCGTGTGTAAATGTGCACAGACCCATACAAACACAGATGAAACATACACACACACACACACACACACACACACACACACACATAGACAAAAGGAAAACTTAATACTGAAAATTACTTTGAAATACTTTCAGTTTGGGCCTTGAAAACCACCCAACAGCTTATATCTCTACTCACATTTCTAGAATTTCTGAAAGTCAGTTCCAGAGTCACTGAGAAGACTGAATTCCAGATAACCTCAGGAGGTAGCATCAACTGAGGTGATGCCAGGCTTCCCTCTCTGAGAGCTGCTTTAGACTTCATTGATGTCTGTGAGCTTTGTCATCTTTTGGAAGTTATTTCTCTCCAGCTTGTGTTAGTTTCAATTAAACTAGGCTATAGACTTTTAAAATAGCAAGTACCTACTTCCTATCAGGCCTGGATTCATTCTGCAGAGTGAAAACTAATTTAGGCATTCACTGTACATGCATTCGCTGTGAATGTGTGAAGCAGAGGTTTCATATTTTATTTATAATTTGTTAGGATGAAAGGCCTGATTCAAAATATAAATATAGCTACAGAAACATTGTTCACAAATGATATCTGATTTCTTATGACATTATGTTTCTGGTGTCATTTAGAAAATGTTATATGTATTTTTAGAACAAAATCCAGAGAACAAGCTATTTAGTTTCCTGGTCAACTTTAGTTATTATTTATATTGTTCTTGACTGTCTAGGCTCCCTCTGGTGGGTAATATAGAATTAGAAAATTCTTAATTCAGCCCCCACTTTTTTTTTCTAATCCTATTTATGTATACCTAACTAACTTGAAATCCTACACCTGAGTGATCTACTGCTTGACGTTCCCTTTATTATCTAGCACGTAGAATTTCCCTCATACTAATTTTTGAAACATTAATGCTAACACAAAGTAGCATCTGTATGTTAATAATTTATACGTAATGAAAATAATGAGATTTCCTTGCCTCTGAAACCATTCCCATGTCACAGACAGATACTTCTGAATTATCCCATATTAGGCTTTTCATTGCTGTGGGGAAAGAGTCTGATACAACAGAAGGAAGGAAGGAAGGAAGGAAGGAAGGAAGGAAGGAAGGAAGGAAGGAAGGAAGGAAGGAAGGAAGGAAGGGAGGAAGGAAGGAAGGAAGGAAAGAAGGAAGGAAGGAAGGAAGGAAGGAAGGAAGGAAGGAAGGAAGGAAGGAAGGAAGGAATCAATTTTAATGAGGTTCAGAGGTTCCAATTTGTCGTCTCAGAGAAGCTGTGCTGTGTAAAATAGCTCGCACGACGGCGGCAGGGACACAGAGCAGAGTAGTGCAAGAACTGCTCTCGGAGCCAAGGACTCCAGTGATGGACCTCCTTCACTCAGGCCACACCCATTCCATCCCCCCCTCCCCCCCGCATCCCCACAACAGTCTGTTCAAAATTTGAATCAACACTAGTGTCAACTATTGTTAGTCGAGAGCCCCATGAGGCTGTCTAGGAAAGGCATCACAGATACACACTGAGCGCTTTTTTCTAGTATCTTTGGCATTTCTTGGTCCTATCAAGCTTACAGTGGTGATTAGCCACCAGATTTTTCTTCATGAATACCTTGCACACTTGTTTTCTATTTTAAAGAACAAAATGATACAATTTGGCTTTATTCATTTATGGCATGCCCAGAAGTACTCTGGCAATTATGTAACATTTATCTCCTAGTACTTGACTATTCAATGTTTTCATTTTTAAAAGTTTGAAATGGATCAGATTTGAACAAAGAAAGAAAAAGTTACTATTAGATCTGAGCTCGTAAGGTAGCCAGATCCTGTAATTTCTCAGGGAACACCACTGATTTCTAGAACCTGTGGTTTCCTCTTGCTCTGACTTTTCTATCTAAGTACCCCTGAGCAAAGAGGCCAACACTCTCCAGGTTACAGTTGTAATAGAGTAAGCTTTGGAAACAAGCAATACAAGAGTTCTCCATCCAGAGGAAATCCAGAGGAAACTTCTTACCTTCAAAAGTGGCCTTGAGCAATAAAGAGATATGACAACAAAACTGCTGTGCATTTTACTAAAACAAACATACGCTTTTACTCTACATAGAGAGATCTTTGATTGCAAACTACATCATTCATCTATCTACTCCTGAAACAGCTCATGAAAGCAAAAGGTTTGAAGCTTTGTAGCTGTTAGGATCATAAGGGCAAAAATCCCACCAACAACACGCAGAAGAGAAAGGGAAGGGAGAAAGAGAGCAAGGGAGGACTGGAAGGGATTTCCTCATTAAAAAAAATCTAAAAAACATAATTAGCAAAATGAGGTATGTCAAATCCTTTTAAAGTTTTAAAATCAAAAAAATTACCTGACTCTAACACAGACTGGAAGCTGGAAATTAGCCATTGTGTGAACAATGAAATCACAGGACAGTGTTTTGGAATTCATGTTAGCATATGAGATGTTAGATAGAAAAAAAATAAAGTTTTTTTTTTGTAGAAAATAAGCCAAAATATTTGCATGTTATCAATATGATATATACTAAAAGTTCTCAAGAAAATGAGTGGAAACCATAATATTAACAAAATAGTATGGTAAACGGGTCAGTCATGTAATAATGGAAATATCAATAGCTTCCAGGCATAATTAACTCTTAGTGTATGAGTTATTTCATCCCCAATACTGTAAGAGGAAAATGCAAAGAATAAATAATATGCTCTCCATGAAGAAAATTATGAGACTTTACTTTAAAAAATAAGAAAGAACAAAGAAAAATAAGAGAAAGAAAGAAGGGAAAAAGGAAGGAAGAAAGGTAGGAAGAAAGAAAGGTCCCCATGTCTTATATGTACAGACACGAAATATTTCTCAAAAGAGTGTACAGGTATAGTTCAGAGGTTTATTGTCTAGTGTTATGTGGAAGTCCTGGGTACAATTCCCAGCATACACATACCAAAACATTTCTTGTGAAAATAATTAGATGTTAATTTTTCATGAATCACCTTGTATACTTGGAAACACATATGCTATGAGATAGAATATAAATGAAAAATATCAATATCCTTCAAAATTAAAAGAAAAAATAACAAACATTTTGTCTCAAACAAACATAAAAACAAATGAAAGAAAACATAAAAACTAGAAAAATACTGTAAATCACAGGCAACAAGAAAATGTGCTTATCATATGAAGACCTAATGAGCAATAAAAGAAATGTTATAGCTTCTAACAGAAAAGCTAACAGCTATGCCAATGGTTTATTTAGTTGACATATTTATAT
This sequence comes from Peromyscus aztecus, assembly GCA_902168405.1. Lineage (NCBI taxonomy): Eukaryota > Metazoa > Chordata > Mammalia > Rodentia > Cricetidae > Peromyscus > Peromyscus aztecus. The sequence goes on along the minus strand of CABHPQ010155755.1, from coordinate 4,480 downwards.
ATACAGATGGCCAATTTTTTTTATAGAATATTAAGTTCACAAACCATAAAAATGGCAGTGAAAATATTATAATAAGGGTCCAAAATGCAGATGTTGTCAGTATGCTGAGAAAGTGATTGGGTAGACTGTTTTATATACTTCTGATCAAAGTTTAAATGAAAGTATTGGTTCTTGAAAAACAGAATTCTAAGAACATAATTATATGTTTATAGATATTTGCTAATCTTTGGTTTAATGAAAAAATAATCAACAACTTAAATATCAATTATAAAGAACTACATAAGCCACTTTTGTTGACTCTAGGAAATGTGGTATGCCACTAGTCAAAATTTAGCTTTTATAGTTGTGCATTTACTATTTTCTGATATATAAACATTATTGTGAAAAATAAGGAAATTTTAAAAATCTGTTGAAAGCCCAATAAATGAAAACTGTCTCTTCTAGCCAAAAGAATGGAATCCATCTCCAAGTAGAGCCAGGCCATTGTCACCTCTCTTAAGAATCAATCCAGCTGAGCAGGTCAATCACCTCACCAAAATGATTTCACTCCTGGAAAGACATGTGGTACTTAAGCTGTGGTAAAAAGATGGGATGAATAGTTATTTCTATAATGAGAAAATATATTTTTCCTTCCCAGAATTCCTGCCTACTAATGTAGTAGTTCACAGATTGGCAATCTGCCCTGTAGATGAATTTCTAAACAGTCTTATTAAATAAGAAACACAGAGCCAAACACAGGGGTAATAACTGAAGAGATCAGAGAAATAGCGAAGAGTCACAGACTAACTTACCACCGTGCTGTAGCTGCCCAAGAGAGAGCTTCTTCCTGTCTAACATGTGCTCTTATTGCCTTCCTGTTCTGCCTTCTCATTGGCTCTAAGCCCAGCCACATCACTTTCTCATCACTGGCTGTCTATACAGACCTCCAGTTCTCTATGGTTGGTACTGGGATTAAAGGCATGTGTCACCACGCTTGGCTGTATCCTTGGACACACAGAGACTCTGCCTGCCATGTGATTGGATTAAGGGCATGGGCTACCACTGCCTGACTTCTATTTATAGCTTGCTATGTGACCTCTGATCTCCAGGCAAACTTTATTTATTAAAATACAAATAAAATATCACATTTCAGCACAAATAAAATATCATCACATGCCTACTTTTCTTTTTTATTAGATCTTTAATAATTTCATGTAGTATTTTTAAAGACCAACCTCATTTCCCTACCCAACCAATGGATTTAAAACTGGGTAAGAATAATGATTATTTTCCCCTCAGATATCCTGCAGAGCACCTTTTAGTACTATTAAAGCTATGCAGCAGAGATTAAGATTCCAGGTTAGTTCCAGCTTGATATTTCCATGTTTTATGATGCAAGTATGTGGTTTCTTCAGCAATAGGGTTCTGTCTACAAGTTCTGGAGAGTAACCAAAAGCATTGACAATAGCCAGTAGTAATGTTTGGGGGTCTATACGACTGGCCAACAGCTCCAAAAGAGGTAACCCACTCCTGGCATTGGGCTTTCTGGTGGTTTGAAAGAAAATGGCCCCCAAAGGGAATGGAACTATTAGGAAGTGTGCTTTTGTTGGAGGAATTATGCCACTGTGGAGGTGGGCTTTGAGGTCTCATATATGCTCAAACCTTCCCCAGTGAGACAGACCACTTTTTGTGGCCTACAGGTCAAAATGTAGGACACTCAGTGACTTCTCCAGGACCATCTCTGCCCTCTGCCATGTCATGCCATGATGATAAATAAACCAGACCTCTGCAAATGTAAACCACACCAATTAAATGTTTTTACTTTATAACAGTTGCTGTGGTCATGGTATCTCTTCATAGAAATAAAAACCCTAAGTAAGACAGAAGTTGGTACCAGGGACTGGGGTACTCCTGTGACAAGGCTGAGCATGTTTTTGTTTGGAGGAATTTGGACTTTGGTACTTTGGGTTAGGAAAGCAGTGGAATGCTTTAAGCACTGCTTAATAGACCATATTAGTAGAAGCATGGAAGATAATGGTGCTGAGAGTGATTTGAACTGTCAGGGGATAGCTCAAGAGGTTTCAGAGGAAAAGAATTTTAGTGTGTTGGGTAGAAAGCATTCCTGTGGTATTTTGGTGAAGAATGTAGCTGCTTTTTGCCCTTGTCTAGAGTGTGCCTGAGGCTAAAGTGAAGAGTTTTAAATTAGTTCCCTTGGCAAAGAAAATCTCAAAACAGTCTAGTATAGATTCTGTCATGTGATATTAGTGTTAACTCTGATGAAAATATATAATGAAAAGGAGCAAGCTGAGCAAGGAAAAATATTTGAGGAAAAAAGGAGCACCAGTTACTGGAATGGAGCTAAGTCCTGCATTTAAAGAGATAAATAGATTAAGAAATGGAATAAAAGGAGTGGTTACCTCAGAGCAAGATCTCATCCAGCTAAGTTTCCAAGTTATGCAAAGGAATTAAAGAAAAGCTTAGAGCTGCTTGTGGTGGGGAATGCCTTTAATCCTAGCATTCCAATGACAGAGGCTGGCAGATCTCAGAGTTTGAGGCCATCTTGGTCTACAGACAAAGTTCCAGAACATCCAAGCTTAGGCAGTAAAAGAAGTAATTGAAAACAGAAAGCTGGTAAAGATATAATTGAATGATCTCTGAGCTCAAGGCCAGCCTAGTCTACACAGCAAGTTTCAAGACAGCCAGGCTTAGGCAGTGAAGGAAACTGTTAGTTGTCATGCAGTGCTGTGTTATTCATTAAGTGGTGCTGTTTACCATGCAAGAAAAGCCACAAGGTTGCCGGGCGTTGGTGGCGCACGCCTTTAATCCCAGCACTCGGGAGGCAGAGCCAGGCGGATCTCTGTGAGTTTGAGGCCAGCCTGGGCTACCAAGTGAGCTCCAGGAAAGGCACAAAACTACACAGAGAAACCCTGTCTCGAAAAAACTAAAAAAAAAAAAAAAATAAAATAAAAGCCACAAGGCACAATAAAACCCACTATAAGAGTTTATTAGGGGAAGGGAACAGAAGGGAGTGTTTAGGCCTATGAGAAATGGTAGTGCAGGGAGAGAGAGGGGAGAGGTCTGTGACCTGCTTTTTATGGATTCCCCTGCACATGCACATACGGGCTTACATAGCTATGCCATGCATGTGCATAGATTATGTGATCATGTTGCATGCAAATTACGTGACCACACAGCTCACAGATTACATAGGACGCAAGGTTCCCAGAATGACTAAGCGTCTCACCAGTGCATGCAAGGTTATGGGGGAGTGGCTAGAAATTCCAACAAAAACTATTGAAAACAGAAATCTGGTGAAGATGTAAATTTAACAAGGAGACCATGTTCCAGCCCCAGTAAGCAGCAGAGTGTGGCAGCTTTGGCCATGTGGTTCTGGCTTCAAAGATAGAACAAAGGCATTATGGAACCTTCCTCCATGACTAAGGAAAGCATATGTCAGGAATGTCCCTGAATAGAGGACTATAGATGCCATTTTGTGAAGTTGTGAAGGTGAAGCCTGGATTGCCTTGGAGACCACAAGATGTTAGAGATGCCCAAGCCATGGGATACCTGCCGAGGAAAGTTGCTAACAGGGCATGGAACCAGCCCAAGAGAAAAAAATGTGTTGCAGTCAACGAAGCTGAAAGGAGTTGGAGATCTGAAGAGTGCTTTGACATCAGACATGAAAATGCAAAGTTTATAGTTTTCCCAGCAGGCTTTTAGTCTTGTTTTGGTCCAGTATTTCCTCATTATGTTCCCTTCCCTATGTTTTGTAATGGTAAAGCATATCCTGTGCCATTATATGTTGGAAATACGTAATCTGCTTTTTGATTTTTATATTACATGGGGATTACAGTTAAGAGATTGCATGAATCTCAGAAGAGACTTTGAACTCTTAAACATTGTTGAGACTGTGATAGACGATGGGACTTTGAGGTTGAACTGAATGCATTTTTCTGTTATGATGTGGCTACAAGCTTTTGGAGGACAGGAAGTAGAACATGGTGGTTTGAAGAAAATGACCACCAAAGGGAGTGGCACTATTAGGAGATGTGGCCTTGTTGGACTAGGTGTGGTTTTGTTGGAGGAAGTGTGTCACTGTTGAGGTGGGCTTTGAGGTCTCATATAAGCTCAAACCATGCTCAGTGAGACAGACCACTTCCTGTTGCCTGCAAGTCAAGATGTGGGACACTCGGCTACTTCTCCAGCATCATCTCTGTCTGCACGACACCGTGTTGCACCATGATGATAATGGACCAAACCTCTGAAAAGGTAAGCTACCACAACTAAATGTTTTTCCTTTATGAGAGTTGCTGTGGTCATGGTGTCTCTTCACAGCAATAGAAACCCTATCTAAGCCAGGCTTTTTATTTTTCAAGCTGTGGTGTCTTTTCAGACATCATTGATCACTTTTCTGGGTAGAAAAGTACACCTTTTCATTTTCTTCTATGTCTTTTCTCAGTATGCTTTCTCTAGCACATTGGGCTTTGTTACTGGTTCTCTC
>CABHPQ010155753.1:0-42886 GCA_902168405.1 Peromyscus aztecus | reverse complement strand
AAAAAAGAACCAACAAAAAGGACAGCACATGTAATGTTTGAGGAAAGTGATGGTGATTCTGTTTTATTCTGCGTTTATCATTTCCTTAGACCTAGGTGGAGACTTCTCATATTTTAGCATTGGAATCTAGACTTTTCTTAAATTCTAAGTTTATTCATAAAGCTTTTCAGTATTTAAAAATCTGTGGCCAGATTAAATTATTGCAGTATATCCTTTCTTGGCACACTTTTTTATTTAAGAAGGAATACAGAATTAGGTCTTAGAAACCTTCACAAAGCTCTCTCAACATCTATTTATATTCTCTATACTCCAGGCAAAATAGGGCAGTTACACATGTGGATTCACAAATTTGCAAGGCCTGAACAAGATGAGGGCAGGCAGGATTCGAGCATAGAGAGGGAGGAGGAAAGCACAAATCCTCATCCTAGTTGAAGGACTCAAACAACTGCAGAGAAAGTCAGTTTTCATTTAGGGTGTGGCCCCTGGCAGGTATATACCACAGTACTCCTTTAAAAATGCCTTCTTACCAATCCTCTGGTGGAATGATTGGAAAAGACTATTTTTCCAAAACCTGTAATATGTGTAGAGGTCAAGATTCTTAGCAGAACTGTAAATCTAAGGAATTTATTGAGTCTTGGCTGATCTCATGGCTCCTGTTTTTCCAATCTCAGAGTTTTCATTTGTTGTCTTCAACATCAGCCCCTCTCCTCTGCCAGTGTTCCTCTCCCCCTCTCTTTCTTTCTCTCCATACAAATACAATTTATTCATATATATAGTATATATATATATATATATATATATATATATATATAAAATCTATCTATCTGCCTATCTATCATAGCAGTCTACCTATCATCTGTCTATCTTTCTGTCTATCTATCATCCATTCATCCATCTAGTTAGCTATGTCTATCTGTTTCTCCTAGTTCCTGTCTTTGTCACTCTCTTCTACATAAATTATTTTGTCCTACGAATGTAGTACAAATGTTTTGAAGGCTTCTCTGTCTCTCTTTCTCAGTTATGATTCTAGTTTTCTCCCATTTTACTCTCTCAACCCCAAAAGATCAGTCAGTAGGTGGGAATGAGACCTTTGCACAGAATCTGATGTCTTCCTTAATGTTTCTTTTTCTATTTTTTTCTCAAATTTCAGTAGCTTAAAATCATATTTCTCTCTATCATTCAAGTTTTAGGGTAGTTGATCTCTAACAGTTCCTGTGGGCAAGCAAGTTGGTATATACCAGATTCTCTTAAATACATACCCATTTAATGTCACCAATCACAAGTCATTATTCTATAATGCTTTTTAGTCCAGGTGAGTATTAACTGATTTTACATTTTTCTAGGTTCTTGGTATAATTCTGTTTTCTTTATTTTCATCAAAATTACTGAAACTTGCTGTAAAGTATCATCTTTGTCACTGACCTCCAAGTGCTCATGATAGCTCCATGAAAGTCTGTCTTCTCTACTGCATTTTCTTTGTTAAGCACAAAGCTCCCAAGTAATAGATTTATTTGTTACTAGCCTTGTTATTTCATGACAAGGTTGATAGTTTCTTATTCACAAATATCTATATTTTAAATGCAACCTATCTATTCATCCTCAAAAGTTTCTGACATGATTTGTGGTCCAAGCATTGCAGTCTCCATTGGAATTTTTAGCAAAACAATTATTTTAGATTCTACTGTACTCTAAATCATTTGCTTCTCTCTAGGCCCAAGGCACAAAGCAGTTACAAGAACAGTCAAGTTTTGGCATGATATTATTTCATTCTTTTTTCTCTTCTTGAGTTTGGTTCTATTGCAAAGTTATAATTTCTATAATTAGAGTATAAACTCATTATCTTTCTAAGCTTAGAAGTGACTTTTGGGAATATACCATTTGTTTTTGTTGATAGTTAAGTCTGTTATTTTAAATAGTCTGTCAAAATCACCAGCCACTTTCTCTACATATGGAAATCATATCCTTGGTTCTATGTGACCTGTTTCTTTTATAGGTGTACTCAGAATCTGGTTACTTTTTCCTTCTGTATTCTTTCTCATTTGTGGCTTCTGTCTAATGTACCTATCTCACTGACTGATTCTTTTTCCAGGATCTGGAGCTCCTCAAGAAAGCAGCATCTTTTTTTTGTTTGTTTTAAAGATTTTATTTTCTGTCATTTTTTTTAAATTTTATAATTTAATTTAATTTTACATATCAGCCACGGATTCCCTTGTTCTCCCCCCTCCTGCCCCCCACCTTTCCCCCAGCCCACCCCCTATTCCCATCTCCTCCAGGGCAAAGACTCCCCTGAGGATTGAGTTCAACCTGGTAGATTTAGTCCAGGCAGGTCCAGTCCCCTCCTCCCAGGCTGAGCCAAGTGTCCCTGTATAAGCCCCAGGTTTCAAACAGCCAACTCATGCACTGAGTACAGGACTCAGTCCGGTCCCACTGCCTGGATGCCTCCCAAACAGATCAAGCTAATCAACTGTCTCACCCATTCAGAGGCCCTGGTCCAATTGGGGGCTCCAGAGCTATTGTTTCATTGTTCATGTGTTTCCATTCATTTGGCTATTTGTCCCTGTGCTTTATCCAACCTTGGTCTCAACAATTCTTGCTCATACAAACCTTCCTCTCTCTCACCATTTGGACCCTTTGTTTTAATCATAGTGTCTTTTCCTGTGTTTATTAAAATGTTGACTATGTCATTTATTTATAATGACTCTATGTTCTTCACTATTATAACCTGGATATATCAGAGCTATTGGTTAGAAATATAGGAAGTCAAATTCTATATAGTAAATAAAGACAGTAGAAGAAGTAAATTTATTTTCAATAACCTCTACAGTTCATATTTTAAAGTATTGTCAGAGTTTAGAAAAAATGAGCTAAAACTGAATAAATTGCATTTGAATGAATGAGATATCCTAATTCCAATAATTCTTTTGAAACTTATTTTATACAATATTCTGTTCAGGAACAATCATTCATTTAAGAACTATTACTTTTGAAGAATAACTTTGTAGTAGTTGCTTATAAAATGATGGCACTATGACATTTTTCTCCCAGAGAATTAGTGAAGCAAGAAAATCATTTAGTAAGAAGAAATAATGACATACAGAACTCTAAACAGTGAAAATCAAATAAGGTATTTCTGTCAAATTTGCCATCATCAAAATCAGAAACAATGTTTTGGTTTTTAAACATAATTGCCAAGCAACTTGCCTTTCTGATGTCTAGGCTGTGGCATGTACTAAATGTGTGTATGTGTGTGTGTGTGTGTGTGTGTGTGTGTGTGTGTGTGTGTATGTGTGTGTTTAACTATTTTTTTCATGATTAATAGGTTAGTAGATTTGCTCACTGGATTCTTATGATTGCATTGCTTGCAGATATACTTCAAAATTAGAAAGGCAACAAAAAATCAGAAACTCAATATTTAGGAATCAAAATCTGAAAAATAATTACAAAAGACTGTAACTGGAAGCATGTAGAAACTCCAAAAGTGCAATCATCATTTCTCCAATGAAACAAATCTAATTTCTTATTGTTCCCAATATTATTCCAAATAGCATTTTCCAAGCAATACTTCCTGAATATCTCTAAATCATAATCTATGGAAAATGCCATAATATATTAAAAAAGGAAGTTCATGAACAGCTGTAATGTTTATGCCAAGAAAATATTTCTAGTACAAAGAATATAGGATATTATTTTACATTTCAAAAAAAATTTGCATTCACTTCACTTAAAAATACTGATTTTAAACTTGTACTTCAAGCTGAGGTTTAAAAGTATAATAAGTTTCTCAAAAACGAATGATTTTAGTAGAATTATCTCCTCAGTTAATTCCTATTTTATTTAGAAACACTATTTTGATCTCCAGACTTAAGACATGAATTGTATTTTATATTTTAATAAACTTCGTTTTTATAAAGATAAGCATCGGTTACTATTAAAACCTTTCACGTACATTGCAAAATATCACAACTTTTTCCTCCACCTTTTTTTTTCCTTTTTCTTTTTAAATAGAATGGTAATGTATACAGCCCAGGCTGGCCTGGAACTTACATTAATGCACTTGAGGCTGGCCTCCAGTAATTTTCACAATTTTCCTACCCTAATTTCCTGAATGCTAAGATTACAGGCACTGAGCCAGGCAGTGGTGGCACAAGCCTTTAATCCCAGCACTGGGGAGGCAGAGCCAGGCAGATCTCTGTGAGTTCGAGGCCAGCCTGGGCTACCAAGTGAGTTCCAGGAAAGGCGCAAAGCTACACAAACAAACCCTGTCTTGAAAAAAAAAGATTACAGGCACTGAATTTTTGCATTACTTCACTTTGCAGACACTGTTCTAAAACTGACTGCTCCAGAGAAGAGAGCAAAGTTCACACTCATACTTAACCAACAAACTCTTTAGCTCATACATGTCCTGAGTACCATGCCTTGCAGGTAGTGGACCAAGGACATTTTGTAGAAGTCAATTCTCTTCTTTTACCCTTCAATCCTGGGAATGGAAATATAGTAGTAAGGCTAGATGAAAATATTTTTTAAATGCTGAGCCATCTCAGCAACCTTGGGGTCAGATAATTAAAAGCAAACTTTACAAAGATCCATAGTTCAAGGTAATATTACTTTTTAAACATGTTGCTTTACAAATTGATTATTAAGTAAGAGAAAGCTTAAAAGCACTAAAACTATTTTAAGAATAGCATGATACTTAAAACTTTTACTATTTTTTGTTAGTTATAAACTTCAATTGATAATAAAATACATCATAGTTTGGGACAAAGAAATTCAATAATTAAGGAAAATTTTACTAAAATATGTGTTTTAATAAAAAATACTTATGGATACAAGTCCAAGTTGTAAATACCCCACTTTCTAAATTTTGACAAAGTATATTTATATTTTCCCCATGTTTAATAATAATAAATAATTTCTGTACAGGTAACTGTTATTCCTTATGAATACATGAATTTCATGCATCAAATATGTACTGCATGTTTATACACAAGATAAGGTATGGATTACAGCTTATAAAAGCCTGTATTTCTCTTTTTTTTTTTTTTTTTTTTTTTTTGGTTTTTCAAGACAGGGTTTCTCTGTGTAGCTTTGTGCCTTTCCTGGAACTCACTTGGTAGCCCAGGCTGGTCTCAAAATCACAGAGATCTGCCTGCCTCTGCCTCCTGAGTGCTGGGATTAAAGGCGTGTGCCACCACCGCCCAGCAAGCCTGTGTTTCTTGAAACAGATTACAGAATTAATAAAAATATGAAACAAATCAACTAACTCTTGCGAGAGTTAAACAAAAGTGTCTTCATTATCAGAAGAGAATGAAAATTTTGACACAGTGAAGGAAATTAGAGGAATTTTCACATGTGTGAAATTTGAGTTAACTTTTGAGTGATGAGTGGCATAAAAAATACAGCAGAAAGGTTGAGCACAAAAAAGGACAGGAGTGAAAAGAGTGAGTATTGTGGGTGAGAAAGATATGAGATAGCTAGAAATGACACAATATATTGACAATATTTTTTCCAATAGGATTTTTGAGATCATTCTAAAGATATTACCTAAAGGATGCTCTAATGAGGAGTCCCCAAATAGTGTGAGCAGAAAGCTGCTCATTTGGAAAGATAGATGTGTAGCTTGAGTTTTCCTGCCTGGCCCACAGTCAGGATAAATCTCTTTCACCTGCCAGTCCCACAGCTGCTCAGACCCAACCAAGTAAACACAGAGACTTATATTGCTTACAAACTGTATGGCCGTGGCAGGCTTCTTGCTAACTGTCCTTATATCTTAAATTAATCCGTTTCTATAAATCTATACCTTGCCACGTGGCTCGTGGCTTACCAGCATCTTTACATGCTGCTTGTCCTGGTGGCGGCTGGCAGTGTCTCCTTCCACCTTCCTCTTCTTTTCTCCTCTCTGTTAGTCCCGCCTATACTTCCTGCCTAGCCACTGGCCAATCAGTGTTTTATTTATTGACTAATCAGAGCAACATATTTGCCATACAGAACATCCCACAGCATAGATGTGTAGGCCTAAGAAGACCTTGCCATAATAAAAAGGGGTTGCAGGAAAAATATCATAAGGATTATGAGCAGGATGATTTTCTGTATCCATTTGCTTGACTGACTTTTAAGACATCTTATTTTCATTTCTATGACATGGTCCTACTTGTACTTCAGAAGATTACACAAACATATAAATGGGTACACATACACACACCCACAAGAGGAAGGAAATTATTTGATTACCTTCAATGCATTTCATTGTATTCAAAGATGATTTTTTAATCTGGCAGGATACTTGGAATTTTTTAGTAGCTTTATAAATGTCTGCTTGGATTATAATTTTTTAAAATTCTCAATAGCATCTGCTTTACTGCTTTTTTGTGGAATATCTTCTTATCATTGAAATAAAGATGTAAATTAGGAAGAGAAGTATTTAGTGCAGCAGCAGCTGCATTTCTTCACATTGTTCACAGATGGGATGCAAATAGCAATGGGACAGCTGATTTGCAGTGTGGTGAGGATGTCAGATACATTTCCAATCCTCACTGTGTTCTTAAATTTGTATTAGGACAACTTTTAAATATTCATTGCTGAAAGAAATTGCCCTCATTGTCAAAAGCCCAGATTTAATGATCTAATTCATTTTTATTTCAAAATCTATTAATTTGAATTGATATGTTAATATCTATGCTATTTATTTTGAAGGACCTAAGTTTTATTTATTTCATTGTCATGACCAAGAAACTTTGAGTTGAATATCTCACCACACTATCTTAATTACTTCAACGTGGGCCAGTGATAAAGTTGAAGGTCCTCACTTGTTTTTCATGTGAATAAAGATGACTCTTCAGATTACCAAACATGGTTAAATTCTTTTCAAACACCCATATTATTTCCGTGATCCCAGTTTCACCTGGAATATTAAGAATTTCAGAAGAGTTGGGAGGAACATAGCCAGGAATCATAGTTGTCTCATTGTTCCAGTAACAGTACACTTTAACCTGGTTGCACTCTTCCAAGTTCTACTTGGTTTAGCCCTTTCTTGAAAGAATGGGTCAGTTCCATATAATAATGATTTTTCCCTAGTATCTAGCATTTCATGATTTATTCCTTGCTTCTAACATTTATTTATATAATTACAGTGCACATTTATGCACACACGCACACACACACACACACACAAACATCCCATTATGATCAATGCTACACACTTTATTAGAATCAGGGAAGCTGTGTAGTAGCTCCTAATCCTCCCCCAAACCTTTGGCAACTGTGACCTAAGCATGCATCTATAATCCTATGGGGGCCATTCTCATCCAAACCACTGCACAGAGACATCTCCTAGCAATTTCCCTGATCCTCTGTTTCTCGCAGTCTTTCTACTCCTTCTGTAATGATCCTCCAGCCCTGGGTGCTGAAATTAGTTTGTAGATGTACCAGCTGAGACAAGACTCAGCTACTCTGTACTTCCCATTGGATGTGGTTTTCTGGAGTGTTTATCTTGCTTCAAAGAGGATTTTTCAAGAAAAAATTCCACTTTTCATTGATTCTTTTTGGATTTCTCATCATGCATCCTGATCCCATTAATTTCCCTGTCCCTTTATACCTGCCTTCTGCCCCTACAACCTCCCCCCACATACAAAACAAAATAAAATTTAAAAGAAAAAAAATTCTCCTTTTGGAAACTTCAGTGTGACACAGTGAGTAACGCAGTGTACCCTTTAGCCCATACATCTTTACTTGCAAGTGTTCACTGCAATGAGTCATTGGTCTGGTTCAAGGTCCCTGGCTTCTGTTGAGCTCTCACTAGTACTCCTCTTGGACATCCTGCTGTTACCTTGTGTCATGGAGATCTTGCAGCTTTGGATCTGCAGCACCTGCCTTTTCACATGCTCTAGCAGATCATAGATTGGGTGGATGTTGATGTGGGTCAAATCCTAACCCTGGTTCTGGGCCTGGGTGGTAGCTGAATTGGTCAACCCACCAGCTTTCCCTCATCCTCATCACCAGGGATAGCTTTCTAGCATCACCTGTGGTATCTCACCCAATGTAGCAAGCAGAAAGAGATGGGGCCAATTCACCTACTCTCATGCCCTCAGGGTCAACTCACCTAACCTATACTACCAGTATTAGCTCTACTGTGTTGCCAAGGCAGAATACAGGGCTACTCTCCCAAGTGCTACAGCTGGTGAGGGGCAGGGCCATTTCTCCCACTCTCATGCACCCAAGAGGCCAGCTCTCCACACTGGTGTAGGTGGTGAGGGGCAAGGGGGAGGGCATCTTTCCCTCTCCCATGCCACCATTTAGTAGACAAGGGTGGAGCCAGGTCAGCTCTTCTTTTCTCCCACCCTCAGGGCTGGTTCACCAGTGCCCCTGCCAACAGGGTCGGCTCTATTATGCTACCCAGGTGAGGTGGTGGTCCTGCTCTCCCAAGTGCTGCAGTTGGTGAGGGGCAGTGCTGTGGGATGTTCTGTATGGCAAATGTGTTGCTAATAAAACACTGATTGGCCAGTGGCTAGGCAGGAAGTATAGGCGGGACTAACAGAGAGAATTAAAAGAACAGGAAGGCAGAGGGAGCCACTGCCAGCCACCACCAGGACAAGCAGCATGAAAGATGCCGGTAAGCCACGAGCCATGTGGCAAGGTATAGATTTATGGAAATGGATTAATATAAGATACAAGAACAGTTAAGCAAGAAGCCTGCCACGGCCATACAGTTTGTGAGCAATATAAGTCTCTGTGTTTACTTTGTTGGGTCTGAGCGGCTGTGAGACTGGTAAGTGAGAGAGATTTGTCCTGACTGAGGGCCAGGCAGGAAAACTTAAGCTACAGGGCAGAGCCAGCTTGCCTGCTCTCATGAACTCAGGCCCAGCTCTTCCCCCAATCACAGGCACCAACGGACCGTGGTGGAGCTTCTCTCTCTCACTCCTGCTACCAGATGACAGATGATGGGTGGGGCCAGATTTCCAATGTTCATGTTCTGGGAGCCAGCTTACCTACACCCCTGTAGACAGATTCAGCTTTGCTGTGTTGCCCAGGTGAGGTGCAGGGTCGATTCTCCTGAGTGCTACAGCTGGTGAGAGTCAGGATAAGCTCTCTTACTAGCCTCAGGTGGCAAGAGGAGAGGTGAGGAGGAATTCTTTTCCTCACCCTCAACTCCACATGGAAATTTTGCATTTCCTTCTTCTCCCCTGTGTCTTCTGTTATTACTGGGCTTTTCTCTGTATTTATTGAACAGCATAAAAAACAAGCATGTAGAAACTCTACAGAAATCTTTAGTAGAGTGTTGCAGAGTAATAATTTGGTAGCATTGCTATTCCAAACTAATTCAGACGCACTCAGAAAAAGCAAACTGCATACAAACACACTTTATCAAGCTGTGTGGGCAGGTTGCCTTAAAAATTTAAAATGAGTATTTCTTCTATAAGATTGCTTGCAACCTTTTGACTGCTTTCAGCAAATTATTATGACAACACACACATGCATGACTCTGGGGCAGAAGCTTGATAGAGTACATAACTTGTGACTAAAGCTATGTATTAGCTTAAGTTGTAGATTGTGATTAAATGGGAGATCTAAGGCAAGTAAGGTTGGTTGTTATATTGTTCCCTTAGGGGAGAGTTAAACTGAAACAGACTGTTTACATAGAAGGATAGCAGTTCAGTCTTAAGTGATTTCAATATGGATTATTAATTTGGCTGTTTGGTCTATCAGTTTCATTCTCTTTGAGCACAAGAGATATTTTCGCAAATTTTACCAATACATCCATATAAGGTTTGGTCTTGCACTTATTGGAAAGGTTTAAGTTGATTAGAAATGGAGGTTTCCACATTAATAGAAGAAACATGGGGTGCAGGATAGATACAGAGGTGATGGATGGAATTAGTAGAAGTTTGATATTGAAGAAGGAAGGAAATTTATTATTTAAGAATAAATACAGCCCAGCGGCAGTGGCGCACGCCTTTAATCTCAGCGCTTGGGAGGCAGAGGCAGAGAGGCAGGTGGATCTCTGTGAGTCCAAGGCCAGCCTGGGCTACAGAGGGAGTTCCAGGACAGGCACAAAGCTACACAGAGAAACCCTGTCTGGAAAAACAACAACAACAACAACAAACCCCAAAAAGAACAAATATAGAGTACAAATTTGTATGGCTTAAAATGGCATAAAACAGACCTCTGGGCAAACATCGAGGATGACAGGAAAAGATTACATAATTCAAATGTAATCTCCAAGTGCTCTATTTACATCGTAGTCCAATGTCACATATAGGAAATGCAATAGGCTTGCAATGTTAGTACTTGAATGCCTCAAAATTGTGAGATTGGTCCAAATTGCGTTTATTATGGGGGATTCTATACCAAATATTACTATAGTGATGAATCATAACTAAGTGATTCTACAGAAATATATTTTTCTTTATGTATGTGTGGCATGCACGTATGCATATCTCAATGTATATGACTGTACAAGTTTGTGTACAGAATCTCGATGCTGACTATGAAAGCCTTCCTTTCCTTTTTTTTAAACCTTATTAAATGAAGCAAGATCACTCAAATGAATCTATATCTCACTGATGGACTTGTCTGCTAAGTCAGCCTCCCCAAGTGATCGCTAGTCTCCACCTTCAGAATGCTGAAATTACAGGCAGTCCACCATGTCCAAATGGCAATTAAGTGGGTTCTGAGCATGTAGGCTACAATCTTTCTACTTGCTCAGCAAACCATTTTAACCACAGAGCTATTTCTCTAACTAATAATTCAATATATTAATTTCAGCACATGTTGAAATAATAAAAATTATAAATCCATCCAAGGAATTAATTATCATAAGGTAAGCCTTTGTACCTCAAATAATTTGAATCCTTGACTTTCAATAGTCTTCAGTATGTTGTTCAAGGCTGATAAACACAGAATTGTACAAAAGGCTGGGTGTCTCTAATGGGCATTTTCAAAGTCAAGAGACATGAATATTTTTCTTTTTGGACTCATTTCAAGGAAAAAAATATGTGGTACTTCACATAGCTGTCTATTTTAAAATCTCTACATAAAAAGACAGAAATAACTATCATTATTTTGGGTGCATTCACAAATACCATCAGGTCACCTGCAAATTATGAGGTGACAGATAAAGAAATAAGAGCAACACATATCTTATCAACCTGTATTTTTAATTAGCTTTTGAACCCCATAGAAGAGCATGAAGCATAAAAAAAACTTATAAATAAATAAAAAAAAACTCACAGCTGAGTGAGCACTAGAAGAACTTTGTGATCTCCTAAAAACAAAACAATCAACAACAAGAAAAAACAAAACAACAAAAGCATTAATTTATTTCAGGATCTTAGGTAAGCTAAACCTGCATTTGCCTTGCCTATTTCAACCTATTGGAGTTTTATTTTCCTGGGTGCTACTTAAAACTAGAAGATTTTTCAGGTTGCTTGTAAATTAGTTTGCTGTTTACCAATGTTTAAAGAGGTTTCCTAGGTGAAGACTTTGATGTTATAGAAGGAACTCAACGCTAGTTTATACACTTGACCTCAGGAGGAACCCTAAACATGCCTGAGACCTTTGTACTTTAAAAGTTTTACTAATATCTAAGGACCTCTGCCGGCTGAAATATTTATTTCCAGCCTCCTTGCACACAAATATCATAATAACATTTCCCCAGGTCTGATCAACAGGATACTA
Organism: Peromyscus aztecus; assembly: GCA_902168405.1. Lineage (NCBI taxonomy): Eukaryota > Metazoa > Chordata > Mammalia > Rodentia > Cricetidae > Peromyscus > Peromyscus aztecus. The sequence continues at coordinate 31,216 of CABHPQ010155753.1, read as the reverse complement.
TCCATAGGATTATGTCTTATGCAAGGGAAAGTGAAACAAAGTCTCTGTGATCTGATTTATGACAGATGTTGAGAACTGATGTACTCGTGAAGTAAAAGACTATTTTAGTTACTTTTCTATTGGTATTGTAAAACATGATGATCAAAAGAACTTATAGAAGGGAGGGTTTATTTGTACTTATGATTGGAGACCTTTAGGATAAGGGTTCCTAACTGTCATGGTGGAGAAGCATGGCAGCTGGCAGGCATGGCGGCTGAAAGAGCAAACTGAGAGCTAAGATCTTGAAGAGCAAGCAGGAAACAGAGAGAATAACCTGAGTGTCGCACCAGGCTTTGAAACTACAAAATCCCTTCCCTAGTGAATTACTTTCTCCAGAAATACCATACCTCCTAAACAACATGATAGAGTGCCACCAAAGTGGGGAGAAAGTGTCCAAATGTCAGAGCCTATGGATGACATTCTCATTAAAACCATCACAGATAGTGAAGGTATGTTGATGACTTGTTAGCTGACAGCAAGTTGTTTCTTGTAGATTATTAATAAGTGCATTGAAAAAAAGTGAGGTCCATAGCAACATTCCAGGATGTACTAATTTGCTCAAGCCATGGCACCATATAGAATTATAATTGCAATTTGCTTTATGATTTTCTATAGGCTAGTTGAACAGAGATGTCTGGGGCCCACTTTTCATCTTCCAGTCTTTTAATCTCTCTATTTCTTCTAGCAGTCTGTCAGGTATTTCTATTAACAGTTAAACAATCACAGTTCTTATTTGCCTTTACTTCATATTAGCTTTAAATACAAAGGTTAGAGAAATCATGTGGGGCTTCTGATAGCTTCTTAGTGCATTTATTTATTCCGGCTTAAAGTTGTGATAATAACCAGTAGATGTGTGTAGAGCTATTAGAACCACTGAGAGATGGATACAAACTAAAATAAAATTAATGATTTTACTTACTTAAACCTTTTTCTTAGCATTCCAATAACATACTGAAGCTCTGGAGATTGGTGTCACATCTCAGAAAGTATATAAAATTTTCCCAAAGCCTCAGAATTTCTACCCAAAGAACTCACAGCTACCTGGAATCATTTTTCTTCAGGACATGTTAGTGATAGACTCACTGTATATGTTCAGAAATAGAATCATCATCATGGAGTCAAAACTTGACTTCTTCTTAATGTGTTATGGGTCAATAAACTGGCTCATTTATAAGAGGGATTGTTGCCTCAGTGATTATTTGTTTTGATTTCCAAAGTTACATTTCTTTTTCCTTACTTGTCCAGATCAAGTAATTTGAATGCCTGTCAGATTATTACATAGTTGGAAATCATCTAGCCAATTCCATTGGTATCTATATATCAGATTATTCACAAGGCTCTGACTCCACTGTCAAAGTGGGAACTCCTACCCTATCCTTGCTAATTACATAACAGAGCATGTATTAGCTACTTTTCTTGGTAATCTGACAAAAAGTAAATTAAGGAAGAAAAGCTGTATTTTGGCCCATGATTTCAGAGTTTCACTACATCATAGCATGGGGAGAGAGCATGGGAAATGCATGGGAAAAGTAATAGCATCAGAAACATGTGACCAAGGTTATTCTATAGTGGCAGACCACACAGATCAGAAGCAGGGAAAGACTTCTAAGGCTTTCCTCTTGTGAACTATTTCTATCATCCATTTCCTAATCTTGAAAGGGCTCTAAATCCTTCAAGGTGGTGTCACAACCATATACCAAGTTTTAAAAACATGAGCCCCTGAGAGCTATTTATGGTTCAAAGCATATATATATATATATATATATATATATATATATATATATATATATAAAATTTGCCAACCTTGGATCTCCTTGTCCAAGCAACTATCAATGTAATTTCTGACTTTTATAATAAACCACAACAGAATAATTTAAAGCACATAATATTCATCTTACATGATTATATCTCACAGTAATGGTAAAACTTGAATTCTCTCAATGTTTGCAGGGTGATTGGATGGGGCTTATGCTGTTGGTTGTTTTTTACTGTTTTTTTTGGGGGGGCACCACCTAGCTCCAAAATAAATCACACATGGAGGCTTATTCTTAGTTATAAGTGTCCAGCCTTAGTTTGACTTATTTCTAGCCATCTTTCCTTAACTTAAATTATCCCATGTATGTTTTGCCTTTGGGCTTTTACCTTTCTCTATTTCTGTACATCTTTCATTATTTATTACTCTGTGGCTTGCCATGTAGCTGAGCGGCTGGCCCCTGATGTCCTCCTCCTTCTTTTCTCCTGTTTATTCCTCTTTTAGTCCCAGATTAATCCTTTTATATATTCTCTCTACCTGCCAGCCCTGCCTATCCTTTCTCCTGCCTCACTATTGGCTGTTCAGCTCTTTCTAAGTCAAGCAGGTGTTTTAGACAGGCAAAGTAACACAGCTTCACAGAGTTAAACAAATGCAGAATAAAAGAATGCAAGGTGTTTTTGCATCATTAAACAAATGTTCTAGAGCATGAACATATGTAATATACCTTAAAATAATATTCAACAGGCTTTAAAGAAAATTTTACCATAATGTTTGAGTAGCTCTAAATTTTTTTTGGATACAATATTCTACTATTGTAAAACATAGCTCTGGCATGTCAATTTTGTGACGGCCATCTTTGTGCATATCTATCTTACCAACAAAAATCTGAGTATATTCAAGCTAAATATTTCAATGCTGAGTCTTCTTCATTTACTGGATTTATGTAAAATATTTGGAGCCAATATAATATCTTATCCTTTCCACTCATTTTTTTTTTTTTGGTTTTTCAAAACAGGGTTTCTGTGTGCAGCTTTAGTGTCTGTCCTGGATCTCGATCTGTAGACCAGGCTGACCTCAAACGCACAGAGATCCTCCTGGCTCTGCCTCCCAAGTACTGGGATTAAAGGCATGTGCCACTGACATCTAGCTACAAGTCAACATTTTTAAGATCTATTCCTCACATGTTCTCTAGATGCTTTGAAATTCAAATTGTAAAACAGAATATTCTACATTTCCTATGTTGTATCATATATATACTCATGGGTCAAATTTTCTGGCTCATTTTTAAATGTCCTATTATTTATTGAACAAAATCCAATACTTACATTCAAATTAGCAGACAGTTTTTGAGAAAGAAGTTGCTAAGATTTGAAGAAACAGTAAATCAGGCAACAAAACTAACAGAAAGATATATTCAATAAAATTAAGGTTGAATAGTAAAATATTTATTATTGTGTTGTTGTTTTTTAAAGAATAGTGTGGTGATATATTGTGTACCCTAATAAACATGTCTGAGGATCAGAGGACAGAGCCAGACACTAGATTAGACATAGAGGTCAGGCAGTCTTGACACACACCTTTAATTCTATCACTCAGGAGAGGGGATCTGTCTGGATCTCTGTGAGTTCAAGGCCACATTGGGTTACATGAGATTGATCCAATATAGGAGGGAAACAGAGCCAGGTAGTAGTAGCACACACCTTTAATCCCAGCACTTGAGATCTCATGCCTTTGCTTGAGAAGCACACACACCTTTAATCCCAGGAAGTGATATGGCAGAGCAGAGAAAGGTATATAAGGCGTAAGGAAACAGGAACTCCCTCTCTTTAAGCTGAGGATTCCATAGAGGTAAGAACTAGTTCTGCTTCTCTGATATTTCAGCTTTCACCTTGATATTTGACTCCGTTTTTTTTTTCTTTTTTTATTGAAAGATCATCTAAGATTCAAACAACTGAGTAAAGTAGTGTAGAGGTATGCATTCTGTATCTACCAATATGCAGTTTTTCAATTATTAGAAGCAGATTACTTTAAGATATAGTTCCATCATCTTTTAAGTATTTATTTTTCTATGTTGGGCTGAGGAGATTAAAAAAATATTGAGAACAACAGATTTTCTTTAAAGAATGAATCTGTGATGTTCTGCATACCAAATTTGCTGTCTTGTTGCCTTCTGTCTCCTGTTTGTCTCCTGCATGAGTCTGAGTCTGTGCCTGCCTAAAGGCTGTCTTCTGAATCTTTTGTCTCTGTGTCTGTCTGTTTCTGTCTGTCATGACTGTCAGTGACTGCATATAGTGTCTTTCCATCTCTAACAAAGATCTAAGATTTGTAAGTATTAAACAACAAAGAAAGCATCATTTGGAGAAGAAATGAGATACTTTAAAAAGTCTTTAACAGAGTTTTACAAGGAATTAAGTCACTGGCTGTAACTGATCCCAACTGACGCAGATAAGTAACATTATATCCAATATCTACAAATTGTTGCTTTAAATTTTTATTGTAGACTTTAGGAACTTGCTTTCAACTTTTGTATTTGCTGCTTTCAGCAAGCAATAAACATGCATTCATTATTCTTGGGTCAGGGGCCTAGAGGAGTATATAACTTCAAATTATAGCTACACATTAGCTTAGATTGTAACAGTTTATCTCATGGGAAATCCAAGGCAAGTAAGATTGAATGTTACATTCTTCTCTTTAAAGCAGGTTAAACACAGAGTTTGAGTATACAGTAGGCTAAGAACACTTAAGTCTTTGGTGACTTTAAGTTTATTAACTCTGGCTGTGAGGTCCAGAGAAAGTTCCATTTTGTTGTTATATGCATATATGTATATGTGTATGTATGTACACACACATGCATGCGTGTACACACATGCAGGCACATGTGCACGCGTGCGCACGCACACACACATATTTTTAATATAACCTTCTCAATCTTATAATGGTGTTTATCTGTATGTTTTCAAGGCTGACCATTTGTTATTGGATAACCAAATAGTGTACTGTTCCCTGAAGAGGAGTATTCCCTGCACTCTCAGCATTCCTTAGTTGCCTGTAGTTTTTTGTGTAGGGTTGAGATCTTGTGGTCTTTCTCCTGTTCAGTTTAGATACTCCATTGCTGTTGTCCTTGTTCAAATCATGTATATGCAGTTATGCTGGTGAGTTTTTATGATTACAGCTTCTGTCATGACTAGGATATACAGATTCATAGAAAATACCTCTTCTTCCATCTTTTAAAATCTTTTTGCTCCCAAATCTGCAATGTTCCCTTAGCCTTATATATGGGAATTATTTTGTGAATATATCCACTGTGAGTGGTATTTACAACTCTCAATTGTGATTAGCTTTGGTTTTCTGTAACAGTTTTCTTCTGTTGCAAAGAGACATTTCTTTGGTCAGGGGTGAGGTCTACACTTATCTTGAATATGAGAACAAATATTTAAAATGTAGTTATGTAATATGCTGGATTGGTAAAGTGATGGTTAAGGGTTCTCCTCTTACATCCATGACTTCATTAACAATAGAGACTTGGCTTGGTTTGCAGTATCAGGAATGATTTCCCTCTTGTTGATCAAGTCTTTATTCCTAATTAGAGAGTTGTTGCTTATTACTATGATATGTGTGCCATGACTATACCCATAGGGTGATCATTTCATGCTGGTCAGTTTTTAAATGGGAGAAATAATATAATTACATTAGAATTTAAAATATATTAAATTCTGATAATGCAGCATTTCCAACAACCATTTGCATGTGAATAAATACTTAACAAACAATTGATGAATAATAAAAGCAGCAAGAAAAAAATGTAGATCAAAGGTACATATTAGTTAAAAAAATTTAAAGATTTGTTTTGCAGTAGCTTTCATCTTGTGGCTTTCTATTCAAATAACAAGGCAATAAAACAGATACTTTAGGTTTATTGCCTAATTCTATGAACATAGGTGATAAAATTTGTCACTTAACATAGGTTAACTTTGTCATATTGTGGCAGGAAATAATGGCATGGCTCCCGGTTTTTGCTAAATCGTTGATTTTCTCTATTTGCTGCTATAGTAACCCAGCCTTTCCAAGTTGTAAGACACTTTCATTAATATTAAGTTAACCCATGTCACTAAGGAAAATGTGAAAAATTTACTAGTGACTTCAAATTTTAGAATGTGGACTTCAGGCTACTTAAGTATACAGCATCAGCATATAGATAATGACAACCTTATTGGAAAGAAAACTTTCTTTTAAGTGTACTGTAGCAACATGACTCTGTCCTATCTGAAGATGTCCAATTTAACAGCTACCAGCCCATATACAATCCAGCACAAAACCTTTTGAGTCATTTCCTAAAATGTTATGCTTCCTTAGGATGAACCTGACAGAATGTGCCACTCACATGAAAGCCCTGCATGGTAGATATGAACCAAACAACCCTGTGACATTCAGAGATATTCTCGTATTGGTAACCGTGGGAGATTTGTGACTCCCCTTTGATATTTTTCAGAGATTCTGAGACTATTTCTAAAAAGGACCAGAGCACTTCAGGAGATAAGTGACTTCTTGAAAAGCCAGTTTCAGATTCAACTGCATATGAAACTACAGATGGAAATAATGTTTGATTGGGATAGTAAATTATCTTATTTGATGTAAGAAAACAAATCACTCACAATACTGGTTTCACAGACTGTACAATAAAAAAAGAAAAAGTTGACGTGTCTTATTTACTTTGTCTGCTTGATTGCTAGAAGTTCTAGTATTCTTTGTGCTTTGTATGATCGCTCTTGTCACACAGAACAACTACTGTAAAAAAGTCAGCATAAATCATACTAATTAGCATCTTTTCAAGATAGTTTTTGTTGTAGTTTTACAACCAGTTTAAATTATTTTAAATTTGTTTTAGATTAGAAAAGGTGGTTTTTAAGTTAGAAATCATTAAGATTCCTTCTTATGTGAATCAATGTTTGTAGTTTATTGTAATGAGATTGTGAAATACAAATAAATAAATAGTTTGTAAATGAAATAAGCAGCTTGTTTAGATGGAAAGCTACTTAGGGCTTTAATTTAATGGTATCTGAGAATATGATTAGGATAACTAATAATTACTGTGGAATATCTGCACAGAAACAAGGCCTTTTTAAAGTTTTCATCATTTGATAGGTAAGTGTAGCTAGAAGTTTTCCTGTGTCCTGCCTGGTCTGCAACTGCTCAGATTCAAATAAATACACAGAGGCTTATATTAATTAAAACTGTTAGGCCATTATCTCAGGCTAACTACTGACAAGCTCTTACACTTAAACTCAGCCTATTTCTGTTAATTTATATGTTACCATGTGTTCCATGGCTTTTCCTTTTTGCCATTACATGCTGCTCCCTGAATAGCAGGCTGGTGTCTCCTGGCTCTGCCTTCCTCTTCCCAGAATTCTCCTTGTCTGCTTATCCTGCCTATACTTCCTGCCTGGCTACTGGCCAATCAGCATTTCATTTATGAACCAATCAGAGCAACACATTCACAGCATACAGAGTGACATTCCCATCAGGTAAGGGAATGTTATAAAAATAGAGAACAAATAGGTCTTTCAGGGTATGCTATATATGTGTATGCACATGTGTGAGTGTGTAAATGCCTGTGTGTTTGTGCACAAACATGTGTGCAGGTGTATGTGGGGGATAGGCACTGTAATGGAATCTGCAGCAAGATATAAGTGTGTATCTACAAAGGTGCTCACATGGGTCTCTGTTACTCTCCTTCCAATATTGTTCGCACTTTCTAACAGAGACTGAGTACATCAATAAAGCTGCTCATCAACAAAGAAGATGAAAATTTGCATCATCTCTCTCTCCTTCCATATTCAGGCCCCTTTATCAAAATGTTATATCTTTCTTAAGTTAGACTGAGGGTACACCAGATCCCCTTGGTGATAAACTTAATCTTCATCAATGCTTTCAAGGATCTGTGGGGATACCTAAATAAATTTGTTTTGTGTTAAAATTGAGCCACACTGTCTTGTGAGAAGAAAATACCTTTCCCAATTCAAAGTCATTGATTTCCCTGCTCCTCTATTATCTACCTGTGGGGTCTTGGAAAACATCAGGCTAGCAGAGTGTCAATCCACTAGAGGAAAGAAGGAAACCTGGCACAATGTGATTAAATAGTTGGCATTAGTTCTAACTTCAAGAGACTGACACCTTGTAGTTTATTTTACACATATTTAAGCACATCACATTTTGAAAAAAAAAAGTACTTTGGTGATAATTAAATCAATCCTGTGCATAAAACATAGCTAAAGCCGTGACTACATTGAAATTCTTATAAAGTACAAGTGATATCTTCCATCAAGATAGGTGCTTATAAATTAACTGAGAAAGAAAGCTCAGGTTAAACAAGCTCATGATAAACAAGTTAAACATCTCTTATCCTGGCCTTTTCTGTGTAGAAAAGAGATTATACATCTCTCCCTTTGAAGAGACAACACTGTGTGTTTAGCATTCCTGTTTTTCCTAGTGCTTATCTTTGAACATAAGAACCTATATGCATCTTCTGCATCTACATAAGTGAATCTCAGGAGTGGGTCAAGACCAGCTTCATGGCACTTATATACTCTTTGTATATATGATTTCTAAAACTGTGTGAGATGAAGTTTCCCCCATTCTCATAATTTCCATGCATCTTTAAAAACAATCCTGTACATAAATATCTTTTTGCTGTCTACACTGACCATTCCAACAGTTACAGAATCATAACAACTACAAATTATTCTAATTTGAGAACACATTATGATGAAGGCAAGAAAAAAATGGCCTGGTCTCATTGGGCAATTGCCATATAGATGAAAATTTGAAGAAGGTACGGATTTTAGTTTTCAGTGTAACAATTCATATATTGAGATTAAATACGAATGCAATGATATATTTGGGAGGAGATTGGAGAAATACAGCAGAGGAACTTAGTCTTGCTGGTAGTCAGCACAGAACATAGGATAAATTTGTAGCCAGATTAACACTTAGAACTGTTTTAATTCATTAAAATCTCACTGTGAAAAGAACAGAATTCTACAAAGGTGAAATAAAGGATATGAAAAATACTGAAACAGCCTTTACAATCATCAAACGTCTATTCCTTTCAGACATGTGAACTTCAAAACCCATGGCAGAAAACCTAGAGGAAAACTCCAGAAATACTTGAAAATTCCACTAAAATGCATTATTTGTTGGTAAGGGGAAAAAAAACGTATTTTTGTCCTTAAAATTCAAATATATGTTATTACTATAACTCTACAAAAGGTACAAAGGTCCAGAAAACAACAACTGATTTTAAAAAAGGAGAACATATTTTTATCCAGTTTTATAAACAAAGTTAAAGGAAGTAATTTTCAAAATAAAATACTGAAATCAAACTTCCATCTGTATACCTATTTCTGTACCCATAGAAAGTGTTACTCTCAGCCAACAGCAAAAGTGCTTCATTTGTAGTGTGTTGAAGTTCATACAGAAGCTCACTATTATCCACTTAGTGTGGATACTAAGTGGTTGTGAAGTGCTCACACCTAAATCTGCATCTACATCATGTGCCTCTTATTCCAAAGCTATGGTGATACTGGAAAAGAGATGATGCACAAATTTAATCCTAGAGAGCAATGCTCTGACCCTGTGACTTCTGAATATGACAGAGCCTTTGCATTAATGCATTTTACAGTAGCTGCAGTTTCTAGCTTAAGACCTATTCAAGATGTACCCCATACCATTTCACCATGTGTGTTTACTGTTGGCCTACAGATTTAACAAAAAATATTAAGGAATATAGGAAATTTTTGGAAAGAATAAGTAGTTCCATATCAGAGGTGATTATGAAAGAGGATAATCAATAATGAAAAAAATCACAAAACTTAAAAATTACTTGTTTGAAATTGTAAAGAATAAAATAAGAGCAAATTGTTGTCTTCTTAAAAATTACTTACTTAAAATTTCTACTTGAAAAAATAAAGAGGTGACAAACCTTTAAAGGTTGTTTTGGTAGACTGTTTAGAAAAGAATTAATGTAGTATTAGTTAATCTGAATATAAGCTGTACCTAAATAACTAAGTGGTTCTTAGCATTTGCGAGTGTTTCAACCCCTAGACATTGGGTCTAACAATAAACGCAGTTGCAAATCTTAAGGATTGATTCTCTGGCTTTATCCTTTATATGAATCTTCCCTCTCAGACATCACTTCCCGACAGACAATATTACACTCAGCTCTGTAATCCAATGTTACAAGTTTATTGTAAATGTCATGACTTTAGAAAACATTCTACTCTTCCTTTCAGAATTACATTAAGATTTGTATTGTATATTAGTTTTATTGTCATCTGTATCACTGGATGAAAGAATTCTGCATTGTACTCTTGTGAACATATTCATTGTCTCTGTAGTGAATTTTACATCTCTTCTTCAACAGCGCAGAGCACATGAAGAGATTTGAGTCATAGTCTTTGTGAGCAGGGCTCAGAAGGAGCCAGCGGGCAAAGAAATATAAGGAATGACAAAATCATATAGTAAGTGATACAGGCAGATGGCAGATGGTAGTACTATCTGGGCTGACCATGCCACCAATCCCACATATTTATGGGATTAAACAATGATGCCTGAAAATTGTCTGTCTTCTTCCACAATGACACTTGTGTTTGAAATCTCTCTCTTCAAAGGCAGATGCTTCTTCTTTCTTCTTCTTCTTCTTCTTCTTCTTCTTCTTCTTCTTCTTCTTCTTTTTCTTTTTTTTTTTTTTCTTTTTTTTTTTTTTTTTTTGGTTGTATGTACTGGTCATTTCTTCTGTGGTAGTTTCTTTTTCTATTTATTTAATATTTTTCTTTTATTTTATAATTAACTTAATTTCACATAACAGCCACGGATTCCCCTGTCCTCTCACCTCCCACCCCCAGGCCTCCCCTCAATCTGCCCCTCATTCCCAGCTCCTCCAAGGCAAGGTCTCCTCTGGGGAGTCAGCCTGGACTGAGACTCAGCCGAGGCAGGTCCAGTCTCCTCCTCCCTACACCAAGGCTGAGCAAAGTGTCGCAGCATAGGCCCCAGGCTTCAAAAAGCCAGCCCATGCATCAAGGACAGGTCCGTCTCCACAGCTCCACTGCCTGTGGGCCTCCCAAACAGTTCAAGCTCATCAACTGTCTTACTTATCCAGAGGGCCTGCTACAGATCCATGGGGGCTCATCAGCCATTTGTTCAAGACCTAAAAAGGATGTGAGAAAGTGTGCCTCTAGTATACAGGCATTGCCAGAGTGTCATATATAGTACCTTTAGTTGCTAAATAGTATTTTTCTCCAAATTGAAGACTAGATACTTAGATGCTGTAGAACATGGGGAAACACTGATAAGCAAATTTTTTCTATGAATTCAAATGGACATATGAAAAATAAAGGCAGATAAGTGGATTTTAATTCAGCAGAGCATAAAAATTTCATTGTGTGATTATGATTTCATATTGAAACTAGACTTTTGAAATTGTGTGTGTGTGTGTGTGTGTGTGTGTGTGTGTGTGTACACGTGGCTATATTGGTGTTTTCTAGTGGATATGTTTGCATGTCTGTATGAATGTATGTGGAGGACAAAAGTGAAACTTATGAGTCATTTCTTGGTATCATCCACCCTCCTTTTAGACATGGTTTTTCATCAAATTTGACAAGACAGCTATAGGTTGGCTAGCCAGAGACTCAGGATCTTCCTGCCTCTGCCTATACTAAATGGTGGGTTTATAATCTCATGCAATTCCTTGGCTTTTTCACATGGGATCAGGAATTGAGCTCAAGTTCTCACACTTGTGCAGCAGCATGTTCCTTTGCCAACAGAGTTATCACACCCTCCTTTTGGGTTTCTTTGACATAACATTAAAGAAAAGACTTTTTTTGCCTCCTTTAATCCTGACAGGTATAAATGGATTTCTTTGTCACCTTCTCTACTCAGATAGGAATGCAATGTTTTTTTTTGTTTGTTTGTTTTTTGTATTTTTGCAAGTACACAATTAGAGACAACTGATTTCCTTATACTTGATAGATTTTCTTGTGGTCAATAAATTTTTTGAGTTACTAGCAAATCTGTTCTGGGTCATTGGCTGGAAAGAACATGTGTAGTTTCCTGATTTTTCCAGAGGTTATTCTACACTGCAAACTTCCATAGTGTGAGCCTGAGTATGTGGAAGGAAAAACCTAAGGAATAGCCCCTCTCTACCTCTTTATGTTCCAAGTTTCTCTCTGTTTTCTGTCTTTTCTTTATTTGTATTCTAATTATTTTATATCTGATACATAGAGCCATTATATTTACATGACACAAAGATCGTGAATGATTATCTATAGTTGTCCAAAACATTTTCAAATCACATCACACATCTTATATCTCTTAGATTACTGACTACAAACAAAAAACCTCATATGCCATGGAACATTAAGACTAACTGAGTTACTGCTATATCCCAACAGTTTATTATTAACATGATTCCTGCAGAAACTTATGGCACATTTGCTTTAAATAGTGTGTATTTAATAAGCAGATCAGTGTGAGTTGTATAGTTACAACTTCCGATTATGAGACTTCATAAATCACAATAGATATGTAGGAAGGCTTTCATATATTAAAAGGACCATCACAAACTGTTTTTAGCTAAATTGTGAACTATGAGGTTTCCTAAGATACATCACTCGTGGTAACAATGATTATAAACATACAAGAGTAGATTTTTTTAAGATACAGCTTTTAAAACTAGTCCCTACAACTCTTCAGGAGTAAATAATTGAAAGAAAATAATTAGGTTTTAAGAGCCCTAAAGATGTAAAATATACTTTGAGTAAGTAGTATGTTGAAAAATTTTAAATATCTTGTAGGTAACTGAATTAAAACTTGAAAGTATTGCAAAGGCCTTCAAATACTGTATCAATAAAATATTTAATATTTAATTTCTTCTCAATCACTTTAGGAAATATTTTATTTACAGTTCAAATACTGTAACTTCATAAGTGCCAATGATTTCTAACAAACACACAAAGACCAAGACACTAAGAAAGTTATTGTTTGCTATCTTATTTCCTCATAAAGAAATGCTTCTTAACAAATATTTCAACATTACTATATAATTATTACTGTAAGAAAAATAATATAAAATGGAACAAGGAGGATAACAGTATTATAGTAACCGACATCTATGAAGAAAGATGCAGAATTAATCTGCTGCAAATCTTTCAGGTCTCAAATTTTCTGAGGTGCTTTGGTTTTCTGCCACAGACTTTTCATGCTAATAGTTTACTCAGTCAATAAGAAAATAAAAGTTGCACACCTGGATTTATCTGAAGCTTTGGATTTAGACTATATATGTGACAAGGATATAAATATATTGTTGCTAGAAAGGAAGATGATTGCATTCCCTGCACTTTGTATATTGATCTTTCTGTCTATTTTTCATCTCCAGGTAATTCTATCAATATTAATTCTATGTCTCTGTACTTGTTGGGTTTTATTTTAGCAGTTTTTGTACAATATGGTAAATCTTTTAAGATGTCCAATTAAAGCTTTTTCCTGAAACCACTCATTTTCTTTACATTTTAAATCAAACTAAGTTTGTTTAGTAGACAAGTAAGAAATAAAAAAAACACTAGTCTTATGCCAAACACTTAAGCTCCTTACAGGATTTTTCTTGATACAGGAAGATGTGACAGGACATGAATACTTGAAATCAATATGCCAAATAGGCTTACTTCATTCAGAACACCTAAAAGCTTATCTCCTATTGCCATAAATCATTCATGTATATAGACATGTGTGTATATTTCACAGCTGTGAAAATAGCACTATTTTGAATGGAAGGCTTCATTTAGAGCCACGGGAAAACAAGTGTCATGTAGTTTTAGCCAGATGTGTGTAATTCATGTAATAATCAAATTAAAATGTATAGTTCCTGAAACACATTGCTCCATGGATAGAATAAAATAAAGAAGTACTTAACAAGAAAAGCAGTCCATCATGTAGGTGCCATTTAGAATGAACAGACTGAGAGTCAAGAGCATTTCCTCAAGTCCATCATGCATCCTCTGTGGAATCAGAATGTAGCATGCAGCCAACAAGCTGACATGATTTCTTTATGTTTTCTTCATAAAGGACAGACAGTGAGTAGCCTTAGATTTCCATGAAATTTGGCCTCTTTCTTAATTACTCAGGTTCCTGTTGCATAATAAATCAGTAACAGGTATGATGTAGATTTTAGTTATAGCTGTTTTGGGATGAAACCATATTTTTTGGTCACTGAAATTTGGACAGCTTATAATTTGTGCATGTCACAATTGATCATTCTTTTTATTTATTTTCTCAAGTAATTAAAAGCAGATGATAGGTTGTATGTAGGCTATAACCTACAATGTGTTGATATATGCTATAAATTTACCATCTTATATATTTAAAATATAAAATATGCTTGTTTCCATGTAGAAGCTGTATTTGCAGAGAAAATCTTGTTATCAATATAATATCTCATTAAAAACTGTTTTAGATATTCTAGGAAAAAACTTGTACTGTATAGATGATATTTCCTATTTCAGTTGATTTCCTCAGATGTCTATACACACAGGCACAGGTCTGTATACTATACTCTTGCACTTTTTTGTCCATGTAATGTTATTTGTCTATAAATGATTCACAATTTAATTCCCCAAATGATATATAGGTTATATTATAGTATATATATTCCATATATATTTTTTTGAGAAATGATAGATCCATGATTCTGTTTTTGAAAACATATCCATTTACCCATTCATCCACTGATGGGCAGCTAACCTGATGCCATTTCCTAGCTATAATGAATGGAGCTTAAATAAACACAGATGTGCCACAGATCTGCAGTTGGACTCAGATTCCTTTGAGTGTATGTCAGGAGTCAGGTGACTGGGTCATTATGGTGGTTCTATTTCTTGTTTATCTGGAAACTGATTTCCAAAGTAGCTGAGCTAGTCCACACTCCCACCAGTAATGTTTAAGCATTATACTTTCTCCACTATTGAATTTTTATTGCTTGATTTTTTTAATGACAGCAATTTTGTTTGAGGTGACATGAAAAAAATTATGCTTGGTGAGTTAACCCAGGTTTTAAAAGATAAACATCATACATTTGTCTCATTGATTGTTGCCTCTTCTATTTGGTTTTGTCTGTTTATATTGGCGTTCCTAGAGAGCCCAAAAATCTGGAAAGGGGAAGTGGAAGGAGGTAGGTTTGTCTTAAGTGAGGAGACAATTCTGTATACATCAAATGAGGGTGGGTAGTATGTGTGTGTGTGTGTGTGTGTGTGTGTGTGTGTGTGTGTGTGTGTAATAATAGTGGTGCAAATATGATTATAAATATGAGGAAATTAATATGAGTCAAGCAAAATTAAGGAGATATAAGAAAACCACTTGGTAACCTATTATCTGGAAACCAAATTTGAAAGATAAATGAGACTTTAAGTCATGTATAGCATCATACTGGTCCTAGAAACAATATGCTCACTAGACAAAAAGTCCAAGCCCTTTGTAGCCAATGTTGAACATGGAGTCTCCAGAGATCCAAACCTTTGTTACTCACCAGAACTTTTTGATAAGACCTCGTTGTTATATATACTGTATGCATAAGATGCTAGATATAAATATCACACAAAGAAGATGGAAGTAGGCTGAAAGATTTCATTCTGCTGGCTGCCTCTCATGGTGGTAGATGGTACTATGAAGGGTGCCTTGAGGTAACAGCATTAAATATCTAATCTAGCTATAAAGTCTACAAATTAAAATTTCAGCTTCCTAGGCAAGATGCACCATTGGTGCAATGTCGATGTGGTTGTTATTGAGATAACCAGCCATTCCCTAATTGGACTGAGGGCTTGCTCTGTGAGGCATAATCCATGCCTACCTAGTACTGTAAACGTGGTACAGAATCCATGACTTATCAAGTCGTAGGACCTGTGTGAAATCTAAGAAGGTACTTAGATGAATTGACGTAGCTTATAACTACCTCCTAAATATCTGTTTATACCCAGATACAAAAGCTGATCTCAGTGTTAGGCAGAAAAGCCCCTCTTTATAGCAAACAGAGGGAAATACAATGACACATGGCTGCACAAGATACTTAGACTAAAGGACAATTTAGTGCTCAGCCTTAGGAGAGACATTTACTCTACCAACTAAGGTTTTGGGAATATTGTGGAAAAGGTGGCAAAAAGAATGTAAGAAATGACTGGATTCCCAGAACTCAGCTTGGCACCTGGCCATGGATCTCCACAACTGCTTCTATATGGATTCTGTGGGTGTGGACGTCGAAAATGTGCAGAGATGACCAGCCACACTGGTGGAAACCCATGAACTGTGAACCAATAGTTGTGGACCCCCATGGGACTGGACTTGGCCTTCTGGATACGGGAGACAGTTGTTTGGCTCGAACTCTTTGGGGGACACCCAGGCAGGGGGATCGGGATCTGTCCCTGGTGCATGGGCAGGCTTTTGGGAGCCCAGTGTCTAAGGTGTGACACCTTGCACAGCCTTGGTGCAACAGGGAGGGGCTTGGACCTGTCTCAGCTGAGTGTGTCAGGCTCTGCTGACTCCTCATGGGAGACCCTGATTTGGAAAATGTCGGGATGGGGGGTGGCTTTGGAGGGAGGGCTGAAGGTGGGAGGAGGGAGGGCTGAAGGTGGGAGGAGGGAGGAGGTGGGATCTGTGTTTGGTATGTAGAGTGAGTGGAGAATTTATTAATTAAAAATGGAAAAAAGAATGTAAGAAATGGACAATGAGAAGAGAGGCCATCTACTTTGCACAACTTGGACATGGGAGCCATTAACTCACAGTAGCTATGAATACTGACCTGGGTTCACAGAAATTGGGTCCACCTAATAATCAAGTACAGAGAGGGAATGGACTCATGGGTCCTTGCCATTAATTGTTGAAGTATTAGCAACCAATAGCCTCTGGGAAATAAGGAGTGATAATATACATTCGACATTCATTGGTGAGCCCACCAAGTTCTCAATTAATTCCAATCTAAGAGTCACACAGACAGCCCTAGCTAAACACTATAAGACATTAAACAATACCAAAATTAGTAAAAATTTAGGGCAAACAGTTATAGGTAGGAGGAATCAGGCTCATAGAAATAACAGGGAAATGAGGAAGGGTGACCAGAATATACCACATATATGTATGAAATGGTAAAGGAATATAATTTACTAATAAAGTCTCTGAAATGTTTTCTTTTTAGTACCAGCTACTCTAGCCAAGACTGACAGCTACAAACATCATATTATCATAGATCTGGCTCTAGATATTCAGTTATGTGTGCAGGTTTTTATTCCTTGTATTTGATTTAACCTAGGAAACACTGTTTTGCTGATTATTGCAAAACTGCATACATAGTAGAGAAAATGTATGCTCATAACCGATAGGAAGGTCTTGGAGACAAAGGTATGCCTATATTCTAGTACCTGCCACCCTCATCATCACTGGGTACTAATTATATTAAATTCATAGTAGTGAATTCATTTTTTCTTTTCTTAATTTGCACAAACTCTCATAGTATTGAACTGTGAATCTTTTCCCTTACTATATGTGATAGTATTGTAAAATACATTGGTTTTTTAAAACTGTCTCATTTTCAGTTTTTACATAGTTCCCAATGCTTTTTATTAAGATAAATCTCACTATACTAAATAAACATGCCTCTTCTGAGCAAAGTTATTTATTTAAAATTTAAGCATTGAAGAGGGATGTATTTCTAAGAAAGAGTACTTAACAATTTTCTAACATGCATTAAAGATTACAAAGATTGTTTATACTCGATTATGTTCCCATTAACATTGGCTGTCATTTTTATTGTCCCATGGCCTGCCAATCTGATAAGTAAAATAAGTATATCAATTTTATGCTTAACTAAAGCCTAAGGAATAGATATTGAACACGTAATTCTCTTGTTATTGGAAAGCTGTAATATCTCTTTGTGAAGTATACTTTGATATTTTAGTACTGTATACTGATCATATCAATTGTTTATTTAGTTTTTTTTGTTTGTTTGTTTTCCTTAGTCTAAAACAAATGACAGGACAGGTGGTTACAAAGAGAAAATTCCTATTGCATGGACATCTCTCCAGCCAAAAATCATATATAAATGCATTAATTTTGCTGAGTTCAAAATAAAAGTGTCTGTTATTTTAAAATAAAAGTGTCTAACTGACACTAATATCAGATATCAAAGTGTATGTTCCTTTTATACTCTTAGCAGCAAAGCAAATCAGAAAAACACGAACAAATATACAGTTTGTGAATTTTGTTTATAATATGTCTTTAAATCACATGAGCATCTCTGAGAAGAGGGGTATAGAAACACATTAATGAAGATGGAATGTTTAAGGGAAGTGGTCAAACATGCACTGCGGAGCAAAAGTCTAGCTCAGGGATAAAACAATACCAGACTGCTAACTTTAGCATCTGCTATTTCTTCAGAAGCTACATAGGTAGAATGAAATCCAGTAGTTTTGCAATTGTAATTTTTGTAGTGATTAACTATCTTTGGTACTCTATTGAGTTTAGAATCACAATAATGAATAATGATTGTGGTCCTTGAGAGATATGTGTGTGTGTGTGTGTGTGTGTGTGTGTGTGTGTGTGTGTGTGTACAAATATATCTCTGTATATCTGGCACCATGGTTTCTCAACAGTATAACTTTTTAGTCTATACAATTGAATACATTAATTCCAAAACCTTCTGTTTCACACATAAAACTGAAATGTTACTCATTTAATGAACCATGTTGGGATATGAAATTTCTCTTCTTCTAGCTATAATGCCTTTAAATTTCCTTTCTAAAAGAAGAAAAATCATAAAAGAACCCATGAGAAAAGGTTAGTGCTATTGATGGAAATGGCCCTGAGAGTGAGTACTTCTAAATTTAACTGTGTGAGAAATCAAACACAAGTGTATGTGAAAGACAGAAAGCATAGTACATGATTCTAAAACAACAAATGTTTAATGTACAGTTTATGAAGTCAAAATGTTAATATTTCTAGCTTCATACTTCATAAACACTAAGAACTACATATTAAATATTATTTATTATTTGGGCCCTTCTAAAATGAAGAACATGAAATGTTTTTATTTGGTCATATTTAGTGTGAAAGCAACTGCAGTTTACAAAATTACTGATTTTTAAAAGAAAATACGTTAATAATTCTAATGTTATTGGCACATATTACTTAATACTGTTCTTTTAAGACTACCAAATCTGATGCAGTTTCTAACCAATTAGAAATATTTAGAAATTTTAAGTCACTTAAAGGAGAAAATTTAAAATCATTTGTTATAGCATGGATATCTAAATATCACAATAATTTTGTGTATAATTGGGATGTACATTGTTATATATCAGATAAGGTTTTATTGGTGTGTAATAAAATAGCAAGTTTACAATATATCAAATAGGTAACTCTCATGAAAAATATATGAATATAACAAAACCAAATCTACTAAACTATAAATATTGCTAAGAAATTATTTTAAAAAAATAAAAGGAGGAATATGCAATGTTTCGGAACAGAGACTATAGTTTTTATTAATAAATTTTCCTATGACAATTAAATATATGTTCATAGTTCATTCTGGTTACTTTGCATAGTATCCTTTCTCATTTCTGTCAGCTCCATTTCATACTTACAAATATCTTTCCCATACCTGTTCATTTTAGTTTCTTTCAGTGTCCCTGAGAGTTTAAATAGAGCCATCCATGTGATCCTAAGTTTGGAAGTCACCATCAAAGCCTTGGGTTCTTTTTGGAGATTATCTATAGATCTTATATTATTATAGTAAAATTTAGAAGAACATTTTTAATCTAGAATTTGGCAAGCTAAAAATATTTTTATATCATTGTAAGTAATCTGGACTGGACCAAAAAACTGTGAAAAAATTTTTAAAATATTTACATCATTTGAATCCAACAGTTACAACAAATATTAAAATAATACATTATTTAGCATAAAAAGTCTAGAAATATGTTCAGTAATATTATTTATGCTTAGAAAAATTTGATATAATAATTACAAAATACATTTGGAATGCAAAAATGCAGTATGTGTTACTAAACAGCTATGTGTCATACAGAGTAAAAGAAAGACATGTTAACCAATATTTTATATCTTGTACAAAATCACATCTTAATTTTGCAATGCATAAAATAATCTAAATACAAAGGAAAGCCCTTTATTTTTTAAAGAAAAACACAGTAGAGATCTCTTTGTATTTAACTGAAACTTAAAGAACTGAGGGAATAATTATTACCTATACACTGTGGTCAATGAATGTCTATGCAATCCAGTGTTTATAGTATAATGCAATAGAATGTCCCAATGGGATGAAAAGTAGGAGGCCAGTTGTGATTGTTGCTGTAATCCCTCTATCCCTGACATTAGCCACAGCATTCGATGAATAAATCTTAATTCATTTTTAATGCTTGATATTAACAGTGCTTAAGTTGATTAAATTGTACCATCAGCTGTATAATAAATTATGGACAAACATATTTTCTTTGATTTAAGATTCATTTAAAATATTGTCTGCTTTGTCAAATATTCATAATTTCCTCTTTCTCACTTATTTTTTCACCAAAGCTATACTAGGCATCTCTTTCCAGTGTGTAGTCACATACACAGGAAATTTTAGTTCCTTTTATTAAGTTTAATTTTTTCTTCATTGAAGTGAGAAATCATGATATAGATGTAAAAATAGGTTAAGGCTTAGCATGGTTTTTGATTCATCATAATGCTCAATATTTTATTGGGAAGTAGTCATGTTATTTTGAAAAATATATTTTCTTGATTTTCATTTTTTATTCTCTATACTTTGGGACAGCATTTTCATTAAATTATATTTATTTTCACCAAGTCTCTATTTTCTTCAATCCCAGTATTATTAATATAATATTTTTCACTGGTCTAATATGCAGTTTTAGTCACTAGTACTCTCTTGGTAGAATGCAGAAGGCTCTGCTGTCTGATGTTATCATCCGTCCCTGGTGCATGAGCAGGCATTTGGGAATCCACTGCCTATGGTGTGATGCCTTGGGCAGCCTTGGTGCAGTGGGAAGTGGCTTGGACCTGCCTAGGATCAGTGTGCCAGGCTCTGCTGATTCCCCATGGGAGACCTTGATTTGGGAGATGTGGGATATGGCGTGGCTTGGGAGAGAAGCTGGAGGGTGGGAGGAGAGAGGAGGTGGGATCTGTGGGTGGTATGTAGAGTAAAAAATTTCTTAATAAAGAAAAATGAAAAAAAAAAGATTGTGAAATTATACAAGTCTGCGTTAACAACAAGTGTGAAGACATCATGGCATTTACAGTCACAAACTGAGAATTGCATTGTGAAGTGATAAAAAGGCAGTGGTCTAGTGCTTAAGTCTGATTTATGAGAATATGAATTGACCAGTTATCAATGAGAAATGGTATACTTTCCCCAGCTTATTGAAGGATCAGTAACTTGAATTATTTCATTCAAAGTTGCAACATGCCCATGAGAAAAAGAAAGAAAAATCACACATAACTAGAAATCTTGATAAAATGAAAAAATAGTTTGTATGAGGAAAAATATCTATACACTGTGTACCAGAAAATTTACAGAAATCTAAATATATAAGATTTAAAACATAATAAATACAGACATCAGAAAACAAGTGATGATCGTCAACTCATATGAATACCATAAATCTAATAAAATTGGCTGTTTTATAAAATATATAATGGTTAGTCAACTAAAATTATTTATTTTTAAAAAAGGACTGTAGTTGATAGTTTCCTGTGTCCTTCCCGGTCTGTAGCTGCTCAGACCCAAGTAAACACACAGAGGTTTATATTAATTAAAACTGTTCAGCCATTAGCTCAGACCTACCACTGAATAGCTCTAACACTAAAACTGAGTCCATTATTGTTAATCTATATCTTGCCACGTATTTTGTGGTAAGAGAGACAGGAAGAAGGCAAGGGGAGATGCCAGCCAGCTGCCCAAAGAATAACATGTAATGGGATGCAGGTAAAGCCACGGAAAGTGTGGCAAAATATAAATTAACAAAAATGGGCATCCCACAATAGGAAATAGACTCTAAAAGTCAGTTTATGTACCCAGGATAGGTCCTGGTCCCATTGCCAGGGGCCTCACAAACACATCAAGCCACACAATTGTCAAACACATTCAGAGGGCCTAGTTTGGTCCCATGCAGACTCTCCAGCTGTCAGTCCAGAGTCCCTGAGCTCCTACAAGCTGGGGTAAGTCTCTGTGGTTTATCTCATGATGATCTTGACCCTCTTTGCTCCTACAGTCCCTCTTCCCTCTCTTCAACTGAACTCTAGAAGCTCAACCAAGTGTTTGGCTCTTGGTCTCTGTATCCACTTCCATCAGTCACTAGATGGAGGTTCTGTGATGAGAATTAAGGTAGTCACCAATCTGAGTACTGGGGAAGGCTAGTTCAGGCACCTTCTCCACCATTGCTAGGTGTCTTAGTTGGGGTTGTCCTTGTGAATTACTGGGAATTTCCCTAGCAACAGGTTTCTCCCTAATCCTATACTGACTCCCTCTATCAAAATACCTCTTTCATTGCTCTCCTGCTCCAATTTATTCATTCCTGTAGCATGAATCTTAAAGAGTCTTATTAATAAAATCAAACCTGAGGCCAGCTATTGGGGTGAACACTGGAAGGTCAGAGAGACAGAATAAGCCACAGCTATCTCACCTCGCCCGATCCTCAGCTGATCTTGCTTCCTCAGACTGGAGGCCTCTGAGTCCTCATCCAGAATGGGTCTCAGCTGAATTGCTGCTAGAAGCCTGAACACTTAACCAGTCCAAATGCTTAACCAGGCCAAAATGCTTACCCAGGCTAAATGCCTCGAGTTTCTGGTCCTCACGCCTTATATACCTTTCTGCTTTCTACCACCACTCCCTGGGATTGAAGGCTTGCTTTCTGAGATTAAAGTCACCATGCTTGGGTGTATCCTTGAACACATGGATTTCTGCCTCTGGAATGCTAGGATTAAAGGCGTGTGCTACCACTGCCTATCCTCATGTTTAATATTGTGGCTGCTCTGTCTCTGACCCCAGATAAGTTTATTAGCATGCACAATATTTGGGGGAATACAATACCACACACTCCTTTAAAGCTCTCTGCATATTTATAAAGGCTATTTAAAGTCCTTGTCTTGGGCCTCAGCATTATTTTGCTTTTCTCAGGACCAAGTGTAGTAGGGCTCCCAGGATCTTGTGGAGATGTATTATTATTGCTATTATTGATTGTGTTTTTACACTGTAGTCAGCCATTTGCATTTGAGATGATTGTACCTCTAGGTACTCATATCTGCCTTATCTTTGTTGTGTGGGTGTTTTCTTCCTTGATAGCTATTGTTCTGACTGAGTTCTTAAGAGTGTATGGTTGCTGTGTTTGTGTGTTGTCTGGTAGGGAACTGTCCTGGGATTTTGCCAAGTGTGGCCACAGGGGATTCTGAATAGAATGTGTTTCTAGGAAGTGGGAACTGACGTTTAATAATGGGAATGGGCTGGAAAGGTGGGGAGATGAACAGGTCTACAGGAGGGGGGAAAGCAGAGTGTTCTACCAGAATCTGCTTATTCCCCTAGAATGGGGCAGAAGGAACATGAGGAGAGGCCACAGCAGGTGGTCCACTACAGAGCTGGGAGGAGATTGGTGGATAGGACTTGAATGAATGGAGGGCTAGGGAATATTTGGTTAGCCTACCTGCTTTCTTGGCCTTGGTGTCCTAAGGATGCCTTGGGAAATACTGCTGGAGTTGGGGGATGGGACAGTTTGATGAATGGGGAGGAAGTTGGAGGAAAGACCTGTGTGATCCACTGGAGATGGCCTGCAACAGAGCTGGGTGTGAGTCTGATGTTTTGATTTGGAGGACTGGAGGGAGAGGTGATGATTTGCAGTTAAGATATTCATATCATATCAAATATAGTCAAGATTTCAGTGAGCAAGTATTTTTCATAAACGGATTCTGTGAGACGGATTTTTTTCACCTGATGGAGTATTCTTATGTAATGAGATGGTAGCTAGTATATAGAGGCACTTTATTCATATTCAAAAATATATAAAAACCTTAGTGATTTACTAGAAATTGAAGTGAATGAAACAAAACTGTCCTCCAGAAGATATTAGCATACCCAGAACTTCTCATATCTACTCTAATCAAGAAGATGAAGTAGGGACGCTTCTATAGTGGTATATATCATTAGTTCTGAAAATACACTGAGTAAAATTTTATTCTATTTTGAATCCATGTTCTAAGATTGCCAAAACACCCCATTAAACATTTATTGTCCTTTATATTTTATTATTGCTCATCAACATTATTTAAGTTTCTGAACTGTTCTCCTTACAAATACTGTCAGGCAAATGTATATATACTCTAGAATAGTTTTATACAAAGCAATATAGTATACATCTTAATTCACACTGCAAATTTTTTAAAATAAAGTTATATCTATCAGAACATGTGAAAGATTCCCCATCTACAGTTAAAATGTTATTTGATACCTAGTTTAAATGTTTCTTAGTGGCCGGGCAGTGGTGGCACATGCTTTTAATCCCAGCACTTGGGAAGCAGAGCCAGGCAGATCTCTGTGAGTTCAAGGCTAGCCTGGGCTACAGAGTGAGTTCCAGGAAAGGTGCAAAGCTACACAGAGAAAAAAAAAAGAAATGTTTCTTAGTTCTAAGAGAAATTTTAAGGAATTTAAACAAAATTTCCAACCCATATTTTAGATATCCGACAAAGAGAGGTAAATCCCCAAGTTTAAAAAAAAAAGTACCACAATGAAAAGATACCAAAACTTCCCATCGCCATATAGTTATGTGGCAGACTCTTACCTAAGTGTAGGAAAAGACAAAAAAACATCCTGTAAATCTATCTGCGTTTGGTTCAAGAAGGTGTGGTTTTAGATAATCTGAGGCAGAAAGAGGAAAAATGGATAAACCAAACACTGTTACTCATGTTTCTTGCTATTTTATTTCTCTAAAAAAGGAATAAGATCCACAGCCAGGTCCCAGGCAGAGCTCCAGGAGTCCAATCAACAAGAGAGAGGAGGGATGCTATGAGCAAGAGATATCGAGACCATGATTGGAAAAAGTACAGAGACAACTAGCCAAACTAGTGGAAACACAGGAACTGTGGACCAATAGCTGAGGAGCCCCCGTGGAACTGGACTAGGCCCTCTGGATAAGTGAGACAGTTGTTTAGCTTGAACTCTTTAGGGGGACCCAGGCAGTGGGAACGGGACCTGTCCCTAATGCATGAGCCGGCTTTTTGGAATCTAGTGCCTATGGTGAGACACTTTGCACAGCCTTGGTGCAAGGAAGAGGGGCTTGGACCTGCCCCAACTGAATATACCAGGCTCTGCTGACTCCCCATGGGAATACTTGCCTTGGAGGAGGCATAATGTAAAGACTACTTTTTACTATGTTCTCAACAAATACTTTCAGAAAGAGTGTTTTCTGCTTTCTTTATGCTTTCCATCTATTTTTTCTTTTGCTTTTGCATTTCCTCTTTCTTTTTTCATGAAGACATCGTTTAATTCTATTGACAACCTCATTTGTTCATAGTTATCAAAAACAATAAAGTGTTAAACCACTTGCCTCCTTGAGCTCACAATTGAACTTATTACCATTTACTGATGCTTTCAGAAGCCACAAAACACTTGAGTCAAATTCAAACAACTTGACAATTTATATCATAAGCAGCATAAATTTCAACTTTTGTAAAGTCTCATAGCACTTATGTTAAGGAATCTAAAAGACACTGGTGTGTGTGTGCGTGTGTGTGTGTGTGTGTGTGTGAGAGAGAGAGAGAGAGAGAGAGAGAGAGAGAGAGAGAGAGAGAGAGGGAAAGAAAGCGCCACTCTTAGGGAACTCTCATTGTAAGTATGCATTAACAATCATGTCCAAATTACACACACACACACACACACACACACACAAATATATATCCCAGAAATTATCTTTATTTCATTATTTAAGAAAGAAATGCAGTCAGGTAGTGGTGGCACATGCCTTCAATCCCAGCACTCGGGAGGCAGAGACAGGCAGATCTCTGTAAGTTCAAGGCCAGCCTGGGCTATAGAGAGAGATCCATGACAGGCACCAAAACTACACAGAGAAACCCTGTCTCAAAAAACCCAAAAAATAAAAAATAAAAAAAGTAAGAAATATATTCTCTGGGAAGGCTGTTTTCTATAGGTTCTTAGAAAGATAATACATAAAAAAAGATAGTCCCTCCTGGGAAGATATGCAGGATTAAGTAATCACCTTTCAGAGATGACCAGATCAGATGAAACTAATGAAAATTGTTATGAATTTTGATTATATTCAGAATTATTTTTCATTTCATAACCTCTTCTTAGGTTGTATTTAGTTTCCTCCTGAGATTAACTAATATGTGTCCTAATGTGTTATATAAGCTTTGATGATGATGTGAGACAGTACATATTGAGTTATATTATTTTTGTGTTTTAATAATACCACTATCTATATTTTCTCTTTATATTCTGATTATGGATATATGAATCATTTTGTTATTCATTTACTAAAATTCTTGTTTAATCTTAGGTTTTCCCAACAGAGATTATGACCCATTTGTGTTTTATGTCCACTCATCTATGAATAAGTAATCATAAGGATACAGTTTCAAAATCAATATTTGCAAAACGCTTTGATTCTATAAAACTGTCAGTCAAGACTGTGGTAATGGCCACAGTGTGCCTCATCCCTGTGGTGATGGTGCAGCTAAGTATAAGGGACAAAAGGCAAGCTTCAAACAAATCATTTGATCAAAGAATTTGACACATCCATGAGATTAGGGAATATACACACTACCTGTAAATGGAAGCAATTATTTACAATTTAGGTTACATATATTGAATAAATAAAGGTTAAAAAAAGAAACATTCCTGGTATAATAGTCTCTCCAAAGCTTAACAGATGAAACAACTATCCAGGAATTAAAAGTTCAAACATCTTATACAATTGCTGGTGTAGATATTTACAGATATCACAGGCACCTAAGAGAGCCTAGAATTTATTTTTAATATAGTGTACCAAAAATAAGCATTTAGAAAAAGGTTAAAGCTTTTCTATATTAAGTTACTACTTGAAGAATAAAGAGAAGTTTGCTTGAATTAGTGAGAAGAATATGAACATACCATATATAACTTAACAAAAGAGTTTCTAAAAGAAATAGATGCTGGGATCAAGATATTTATCAGTAGTAGTGTATTTCCATAACATTTAAGAGACCCTTATTTTTATTTTAAGAGTTGATCTACAGCATAAAGGACATATATATACATATATACATATATGATATATATTATGCAGTATACAATATACATTATAGTACATATCATATACCATATGCTATATATTATATTATATATTATTAGCCAGTGCTCTTAATCTCAGAGCCATCTCTCCAGCCCTCCTTGGAATTCTTGTTATCAAGTTAAATAGACATTAGAACTATAATAAATAGGGGTTATCAAGCAATGTGCAATGTACACAGGTCAGTGAGTTTTGATTAATGCATTCATCCGTGTGGTACACATACTTCAAAAAACGGTTTTCAGAAAATCATCTCACACCACTTTTCCATTCAGTTCTTGCCCTTTACCCTCACTGTTCTGAATTCTGTCACGATATGCTTACATCATTTTTAGACATTTGTATTCAGAAAGAATTCTACTAGTCTTTTAGTATGCCTTACTTTACACAGTATAATATTTGATCAATTATTCACTTAATTCCATAAAATACTTGATTAAATCAAATATATTGTTGGATGAATAATAAGTTCAATAGTTGCTGTTTTCAGTTAAGTACAATATCATGCTCCCCGCATTGCGGTGGTGGTGCATGCCTTTAATCTTTAATCCCAGTACTCAGGAGGCAGAGCCAGGTGGATCTCTGTGAGTTCGAGGCCAGCCTGGGCTATCAAGTGAGTTCCAGGAAAAGCGCAAAACTACACAGAGAAATCCTGTCTCAAAAAACAAACAAAAAACAAAAAATCATGTTTCCTTATTTATCAATCCCTAATATATAGTTCTTTAGTTATTTACTACTATGAAACAAATCAACACAAACCACTATGATCTCAAAGGTGTTATAATTCAGGATCACTGATAAAGCTGAGTCATGTGCTTAGTGCGGAGCTGGACCTTCAAGATAGTTGTCATGCACAGAAGCCCATGTGGGATGCCAATGATAGGGATGTGACACAAGCTGACAAATCATTGTCTTCAATAGTTAGACTGAAAGCCTAAGTTCATCACCAGCACTAAGAAAGAGACCACAGTCAGATCCTTGACTTTTAGGTGACTCCAAAAAGAAAATTTGCAAAATCAAAGCCACTGAGAGAGGAAGACCAAGAATACATAATCCACAATATTATTTGGCTTTGTGATGGAAGTGGTATCACTTTATCTTTTTCTATATCATATTGATTAGAAGTAAGTCTCAATTAGCTTACATGGGGCTGAAGTAGTTACATATGGGGAATCTTAGAGGGGGTGGATATCATCAGACATCCTCAAAGATTCTGTCTGTGGCAGAAGAGTGAAATTATTTTTACTTGGTGATTACAGTTAGTTTTGGTTAAACTAGCAAAGATCTTTTGCCATTACATCTGCAGCATTATATACTCTTTAGTGTGTGTGTGTGTGTGTGTGTGTGTGTGTGTGTGGTGTGGTGTGTTTCCTCATATGTAAGAAGAATTCAGATTACAGTTGCATTTAAAAGAACAACTATTCATTAAAATTTAACTGAACAACTGTGCTATTTAAGAGAAAACTTCAAGAGCCAATGATACTTGTTTACCATGCCAGCTACTCTCGATGTATTGCTAGTCTCAGGTCAGCTTAGGCAACTCAGTCAGGCTGCATCTCAAAATGAAATAAGACCAAGAGAATAAGCAAACAAAGTTTGAGACAAGTGTTGGTGAGATCATAAATATTTTAAATAATAATGACAAAGAACTCTTAAAATTTATGGAAGAAATCAAATCACAGAGTTAGAAAGTGAGAAAACATCAAATAAAGTAGACAAATAAACAAATAAAATAAAGAATCTATACCCAGGCAAGAAATTCGTATGGTAGGGAAAAAACACACAAAGAACAAAACTAAACTAAAAATAAACATTAAAAGAAAATAATATCATAACTATAAGGACATGTATGAATTACATTTGTCTTCCAAAGAAAAATGATTAAAATAAATAGAGTGAAAAGAAATATTTAAGGGAGAAAATTAAAGTACTTAAAGAAACATAGACTTTTCCTGCCCAAAAGTATTGTGTAAAAGCACATGATAATGACTGTCTGAATTCTTCTTTCTTCACACATGTCTGAGTCATTTTAATGTCAGTATATCTGTCTTTCAAAAATGTTCTTAAACATTTATCAAAAGACTATGGATATATGTAGGAAATAAAGAATTCCTTCTTTTTGTATTGAAGACAATAACATTGTCAACAAAGTAGCTGCAAAAAACCAAATCACAAATATCAGCAGCCCCACTTTATAAAAGGACAGGCTGTGAAAGAATTCAGAGAAATACCTTTCACAATAGATTCAAATAGTATAAAATATCTTGGGGTAGCTCTAACCAAGCAAGTGAAAGACTTGTATAAAAAACTTCAAGACTTTGTAGAAAGAAATCAAAGAATGTATGAAAAAAAAGTGGAAAAATCACCCATACTCTTGGATCAGTAGAATTAATAAACTAAAAATGTGTATCCTACCAAAAGCAATCAATCTACAGATTCAATGTAATTCTCATCAAAATCTAACATAATCTTTCACAGAACTTAAAAGGACAATTACCCATTCATATGGAAACACACAAAAAATCTAAGACAACTAAAACAATCCCAAATAATTAAAGAACTGCAATAACCCCCAAAAAAAGAAAAGAAACTGCTGGGCGGTGGTGGTAGTGCATGCCTTTAATCCCAGCACTTGGGAGGCAGGTGGATCTCTGTGAGTTCAAGCCCAGCCTGGTCTACAAAGCGAGATCCAGGACAAGCACCAAAACACCAGAGGAACCCTATCTCGAAAACAACAACAACAACAACAACAACAACAACAACAAAAACTGCAATAAGTATCATTATCCTCAATTTCAAGTTGTACTACAGAGGGAGAGGAATACAGCCAGAAAGATATTGGCACAAAAACAGACACATTGATCAATGAAATTGAACTGAAGAACCCACATAAATATACATGCTATGGACACCTGATTATTGATAAAGAAACCAGAAACACACACTGGAAAAAGAGAGCATCTTTAAACTGAATGGCTCTGTGTAGAAGAATCCACACAGATCCATACGTATCTTCTTCTGCACAAAACTCAATGCCAAATGGATCAAAGACCTCAACATAAGACCAAATATATTGACCCTTGTAGAAGAAAAAGTGGGGTATGCTCTTAAATGCATTAGCACAGTAAATGTGATACTGAACAGGACACTATTAGTGCAAACAATAAAATCAACATTCAATAAATGGGACTTCATGAAATTGAAAAGCTTCTGCATGGCAAAGAACACCATCATTCAGATGAAGTGGCAGTTTATAGAGTATAAAATTTTTTCCAACTATACATCTGGTAGAGGATGAATATAGAAAATATATAGAGAAGTGGAAAAAACTAGATATCAAGAAAACAAATTATCCACATTTTAAAAATATGGTACAGATCTAAATTGAGAATTCACAAAAGAGGACTGTCAAATAGTTGAAAAACACTTAAAGAAATGTTCAATATTCTTAGTCATCAGGGAAATGAAAATCAAAACAACCTTGATATTTCATCTTACACCTGTCAGAATGCTTAAGATTAATAAAAGATGAGACTGTTCAGTCTGGCAGGATGTGGTTATGCAAGGTCACTCATTCATTGCGGGTGAGCATGCTAGCTTACACAGCCAATATGGAAATCAATGTGACAGTTCCTCAAGAAGATGGGAATAATTTACCTGTAGATGAAGCTATACCACTCTTGGGGATATGCCCAAAGGATATTTCACCCTACTGCAAAGATACTTGCTCAACCATGTCCATTGCTGCTCTATTCATAATAGCCAGAAATTGGAAAGAATCCAGATGTCCCTAAACAGAAGAATGTATTGAGAATACATTGTGTATTTACACTATGGAGTATTACTCAGGAATTAACTACAATGTGCAATCATTAAATTCACAGTTAAATGGATAGAACTAGAAAAAGAAAAAAATAAACATCCTGAGTGAAGTATCCCAAACACAGAAAGAATATATTTGCTTATAGGTGGATATTAGCTGTTAAGTAAATGATTACCAAGCTACATGCCATATATAGACTCATAGAGGTTATGTAATGAA
>CABHPQ010155752.1:0-14691 GCA_902168405.1 Peromyscus aztecus | reverse complement strand
TCTCCTCCTCCTCCTCGTCTTCTTCCTCCTCCTCTTCGTCCTCCTCCCTCTCCTCCTCCTCCTCAAGCTGCCGCCGCCGCCGCCGCCGTATGCGCAGTTCCAGGGAGCTGGTGTTGCTGTCGTACACGACGCAGTATCTCACGCACTCCAGGTCCACCGACTCCGGGATGAGGTACTGGTTCTCTCTCTGAGGAAACCACACAGATGCGCTGCTGGGGAGCTCCGCTGGGGACACTGTCCCTGCACGACCTCCCAGGGGAGCTTGAGGCAGGCTGGGGGTCCTGTCCTCCTTCCCTAGCTGACCACTAACAGACGGGAGAGTCTCTTGGATCTCTACCTCCCTCCCTGTCACTAAGAAGGGCGGCAGTGGGGGACTAGACCGGAGAGGGCCTGGCTCACAGCCCCTCAGAGTCACCGTGGCTGGATGACCGCGAGATGGTGGCAGTACACCTAAACCCCAAATCACTCCTGAAACCGAAGTCCTGAGTGACCGAATGTCACCAGGAGAAGCATGGGACCGAGAGCAGGTTATGGGATGGCAGGGACTTGGGTCTCCTGTTTGGTCAATTGTATTACCGACTGTCCCCACCGCTGTGACAACGACCTAACAAGAGCAGCTTACGGGAGGAGGGGTTCGTTCTCACCCAGAGTTTGAGTGCACAGTCAGCTGTGTGGACAAGGTGTGTCTGCCGGAGTGGGAGGCCGGGTCACATTGTGTCCACAGTCAGGAAGCAGAGAGGATGCTGGTGCTCAGCTCACTTTCTCCCTCTCGTTTTTGATTTTTTTCATGGGGGTGGGGTTGGTTTGAGACAGGGTCGCTGTGTAGCTCTGGCTGTTCTGGAACTCGCTCTGTAGATCATGCTGGCCTCGAACTCACAGAGATCCACCTGCCTCTGCCTCCTGAGTGTTGGGATTAAAGGTGTGCGCCACCACACCACAGGCCTGAGCCTTGAGGTTTTATAATCCAGCCTCATTTCTGGTCTATCCTCAGCTTCCCGATTACGGACAAAATGTGACCTGTGGGCTTCCCTGCCTCCATCTTGCCTTCCTCACTAGGACAGGACCAAACCCCGCCAACTGTGAACTCAAGTATCCCCTCCCTCCCCTCCTTCCTGTAATTCTCTTGTCAAGTTTTCTGTCACAGCTGAAGAATGAGGTAAGTAACCAATAAAAGAGTCCTGAGGGGATAAACTCACCTGGGAAAGGGATGAGCTCACCTGAGGAGAAGGTGAGCTCACCTGAGGAGAAGATGAGCTCACCTGAGAAGATGAGCTCACCTGGGAGGGGGTGAGGTCACCTGGGGATGGGTTGAGGTCACTTGAGGAGGGGGTCAGGTCACCTGGGAGGGGGTGAGCTCACTTGGGGAGGAGAGAGCTCCCCTGGGGAGGGGATGTAGTCTCATAGTACTAGACTCATCCACGAACCTAATAGACGTTCTAGAACTCAAGGATTCCTGAGTGGCTGACAGCTCAGAGTGTGACCTGTACTTGCTCTCAGGGTCCCTTCTGAGCCCGATGCTGTTTGCGCAACCTGGCTCTGTGATGCAGAAGTCCCAACAGAGGCATGCAGAAGTCTGTGACAAGTGTCCATGCATTCTGCTTTACAGAATAGCATCAGGGCAGGAAGTTAAGGGCCACAGAAGTCCAGACTAACGAGGATCTCTGGAACTCAAAGGGGAGAAAGCTCACTGGTCTAGAAGCTCAAGAGAACATTCAGGGAGATGCCTGTTGCCTGGCAGGGGTCCACACATCCTAGAATGAGGATGTGGATGCTCTTGAGCTCTAGGCCACATACCAAGATTCTGGCTAAGAATAAATAAGAATAAGGGCCAGTGAGCTTCCTCAGCAGGTAAAGGTGCTTGCTGACAAGCCTGAGGACCTGAGTTCAATCCCTGGGACCCACATGTAGAGGTTATCTTCTGATCCCCACATATGTGACATGGCCTGGCCATGCCCAGGTACATGGGGAGACACACATACACACACACACGCACAGACACACATACACACACACACACACACACAGGTAAGTGTAATAAAAGGGCTGAAGAGGTCACTCAGCAGTTAAGAGCACTTGCTACACTTGAAGAAAACTTGAGTTCAGTTCCCAGCACCTACCTTGAGTGACTCACATCAGCCTGTGACTCAAGCTCTAGGGGATTCAATGGATCCAATGTCCTCTTCTGGACTCTGCAGGTGTCTGCACTCATGCACACATATGTACAAACACACACACACACTCACACACATGTACAAACACACACACATGTACAAACACACACACATGTACAAACACACACACACATACACTCACTTTTGTTTTTGTTTTTGTTTTTGGAGACAGGGTTTCTCTGTGTAGCTTTGGAGCCTGTCCTGGAACTCACTCTGTAGACCAGACTGGCCAGAATTCACAGAGATTTGCCTGGCTCTGCATCCCGAGTGCTGAGATTAAAAACTTGTGCCACTACTGCCCAGCTTCCACACACACACTTTTTATTTTTTTTTATTTTATTATTATTATTTTTTTGTTTTTTTTCGAGACAGGGTTTCTCTGTGTAGCTTTGCGCCTTTCCTGGAACTCACTTGGTAGCCCAGGCTGGCCTCGAACTCACAGAGATCCGCCTGGCTCTGCCTCCCGCGTGCTGGGATTAAAGGCGTGCGCCACCACTGCCCGGCTCCACACACACACTTTTTAAAAAATAATAATGTAATAAAATTTTTAAGAAACATAAGGTGGAAAGTGATAGAAAAAGATAAGTACCATCCTTTGGCTTACACACACACACACACACACACACACACACACAAACACACAAACACACACAAAATCACATGATCACATAATATCACACAGTCACGCAATACACATATATGATTACATAAGACACTCACACAACCATAATACACACATACATTACACACACACATACACACAATCACACACACATAATCACACACACCACATGATCACATAATATACACACAGCCATGCAATACACATACATGATTACATAATACACTCACACAACCATAACACACACACATATACACACAATCACATGATCACATAATACACACAAGATCATGTAATATACATACATGATTATATAATACATTCACACAATCACATAATACATACTCACAGACACACTATATATACACCACACACATACATATACACACAGGCATACAAACATAGACACACACACAATCATATGATCACAATACATACACGATCACGTGATACACATACACGATTACATAATACATTCACACAATCACGTAGCACTCACACACAAACAAAAAATGGTAAACAAAGATTGGGAAGTGTGCTGGGTAGAGCGAAGGCCTCTCTCTGGTCACTGGTACGTATGTGCCAACAATCTGTACTGACGACCTACTAGATGCCAGAGGCTAGGACCCACCACCAAGCTCACAGCCAAGTCCTGGGGACGGAGAGAGCAGTGTCCACAGGCTGTATGGGCCCTCGTCCCCAGATTACAGCCAGCATCTTACGACAAGCTTACTAATGGCAGGAACAGCGAGTGTCTACCGGGAAGAACTCTAGGGATGTGGGAGGGATCCATGGGACATGCACCATCCCCGCCAACCTGTCCCTCACACTTGATGCCACCCTCTGGACCCAGGACAAAACCTCCCTGTCCTCCCCACCCTCGCAAGGTCCCCAGGCTGCCTGCTTCTGACTCAGCCTGATACCTTCTTCACTCTAAGGGCAGTGATCACATGGCTCTCGTCATATTGCCTTTTGGATCGAACATCTGGGAAAGAAAAGAGTTGAACTCAGAACAGGAACTGTAAAGGAACACAACACTGGTGGGTAGGTTGGTAACTGTCCACTCCAAACACAACTGTGATCTCAACACCTAGTATGTATGCAGCGGGGGATGGAGACAGGAGGACTGTGAGTTTGAAGCCAGCCAGGGCTACATAGCAAGACTCTTGTCTTCAAATAAATAATTTATATGTGTGCTGGAGGATGCACACACGCCACACACAAGTAGGGGTCAGAGGACAACCTGTGGAAGGGAGTCTGACAAGTCTTGGTTGTGCTTTCTTGGTGCTGGACCACTGGCCTGCACCACTACGCTCTGTGGGACTCCCCTGGATCTAGTCGTGAATTATCTTTCCAGTAGTAAGACATTCAATAACAGCATTGTTTCCCTTCGTTTGTATGTGCATGTGTATGGTGTATATACATAAGCATGTGCATAAGAGAGTGTGAGGGTACAGGTCCATGTGTGTGCACATGCCTGTGTGTCTTCCTCAATTCCTCTTCACCGTATTTCCTCAGGCTGAGTCTCTCACTGAACCCAGAGCTCACATTTTTACCCAATCAAGTCAACCAGCTTGCCCAGCATGCCCGTCTCTCCCTCCTGAGTTCTGGGATTACAGGCAGGCTGCCAAACCACCTGACTTTTTTCTAAATGTTTATTTATGTGCATTGGTGTTTTGCCTCCAAGTATATCTGTATGAGGGTTTCGGGTTCCCTGGAACTGTAATTACAGACAGTTGTGAGCTGCCATGTGGGTGCTGGGAATTGAAGCCAGGTCCTCTGGAAGAGCAGCCAGTGCTTTTAACCACCGAGCCACCTCTCCAGCCCCTTACCTGACATTTTTTTTTTTTTTTTTGGTTTTTCAAGACAGGGTTTCTCTGTGTAGCTTTGTGCCTTTCCTGGAACTCACTCTGTAGCCCAGGCTGGCCTCGAACTCACAGAGATCCGCCTGCCTCTGCCTCCCAAGTGCTGGGATTAAAGGCATGCGCCACCACCGCCTGGCCTCACCTGACTTTTATACAGTGCTGGGGACCAAACTCTGGTGTTCATGATTCCATGGCAAGCCCTTTAGCTACTGAGCCTAATCACAGGCAGCATTTTGAACCAAACAACAAAACAACTTTCTAACGCCATTCATGGCCCTTCCCAAACCTTGGGCAACCTTCAGAAGGAAGGCGTGCAGGCCACTGTTCTCAACATACCCACTGGTTAACCGTGTGTGTGTGTGTGTGTGTGTGTGTGTGTGTGTGTGTGTGTGTGTGTGTGTGTGTTGGTGTATGTGTTGCGTGTCTGGATGTTGGTGTTGGTATGTGTGTTTGGGTGGGTATGTTGTGGTTTTCTACTCACCCAGTAAGCAGAGGTAGTTGGGCTCAGCTAATCTGGACAGTTTTGAGACCTGATTCAAGATGTTATAGAGTTCTGTTGGCTCACAGAAGAGCAGCTCAGCCATGCTGCTGGGAAGAATCAACAGCGCACAAGTTCAGCACATCTTTCTATCTAAGACAAACGGCCAGAAAATGAGAAACCGAATTAAACACTTCAAAAATTGGAAGGGAGGGGCTGGGGCTGTAGCTCAATTGACCAAGTGCTTGCCAAGTGTGTGTAAATCACAACTTATGAATATGCAAATATACTGTATAATATATGAATGCGTAAATGTGTATTACAACACATGGAACCACATAATACCAAGTAGGCTATAAACAGTTTCTATTTCATTTGTTTCTCTCTCTCTCTCTCTCTCTCTCTCTCTCTCTCTCTCTCTCTCTGTGTGTGTGTGTGTGTGTGCATACGCTGGGAATTGAGCCTAGGGTCCCTGAATGCTAGACAAATGCCCTGCCCCTGAGCTACATCAACAGCTCTCATTTTCCTTATTAACAATTAATTAGCACCTATTAAGCCAAGCCTTAGAAATAACCAAGGTAAACAGAGCAGCCTTATTGAGGTTTTAGTCCAGAGGGAATGCAGATACAGCCACACAACAACCTAAGCAGGAAGTGCGCTATAAAAGACTGCTGTGGGGT
This sequence comes from Peromyscus aztecus, assembly GCA_902168405.1. Taxonomy (NCBI): domain Eukaryota; kingdom Metazoa; phylum Chordata; class Mammalia; order Rodentia; family Cricetidae; genus Peromyscus; species Peromyscus aztecus. The sequence goes on along the minus strand of CABHPQ010155752.1, from coordinate 8,875 downwards.
GGGCAGGACTGTTTAGCAAGTGCAAATATTTGCTGTGTATGCCTGATGACCCAAGTTTGTCCCTGGAAGCCAAGGAAGAAGGAGAGGATGGACTCCCGGAAGTTATCCTGTGATCTCCATGTGCATGCCATACCACACCCACAGCCACACTCACATACACAAATTCATCTTTTAGATTTATTTTCTGAATGTTTTGCCTCCTGTTTGTATGTGTACCATGTGCGTGCCTGTGCTCATGGAGGCCTGAAGAGGGTGTTGGATCCCCTGGAACTGGCATTATGGACAGTTGTGAGCCACCATGTGGGTGTTGGGAACCTCTGCAAGAGTGACTTATGTTCTTAGCCACTAAGCCATCTCTCCAGTCCCTAATAATTTTTCTTAATTAGGGGTTGAAGAGATGGCTCTGTGGTCGAGTGTGTAGTGCTCTTGCAAAAGATCTTAATTCATATCCTAATTCCCACATCAGGCGGCTCACAACTGCCTGTGACTCTAGTTTCAGGGGATCCGACGCCCTCTTATGGCCCTCACTGATACCTGCACTTACGTGTACATATACCCACACACAGACACACAAGCATACACACAGTTTAAAATAAAATAAGTCTTTTAAATGTTTTCATTATGATTTGAATAGGAAATGTCTGCCACAGGCTCACATTTTGAATACTCCTTCCCCAGCTGGGGACCCAGTCAGAAGCTATCTACGGAGTGGCTGCTAAACTGAGACAGGAGGCTGGACAAGATGGAGGAGGAAGGGTGAAGGAGAAAACACAATTCTCACGGAAGCAGGAGCGAGCTGGGTACATGGGAGGGTTAGGAGCAGTCCGATGTGGGTACAGCTGGAGAGGAACATGAGGCTACAGCATTGTGGGCTATGGTAAAGATCTGACATCAAGTGGGGAACTGCTGACGTGTACAGAGCTGGCTCTGGCTGGGTTGGGGAGGGCTGCTTGTGGGACACTGAGTCTTGACACACTGTTTCTGAGAGCTAACTTCTAGAAGGTTCGTCAAGGAGATCAACAGGGAAAGGTGGAAGAGAAATTGAGTCCAGGGGAGTACCTTGCCCAAGGCAGCTCCACTTAAGTCACTGGTACAAGGCTTTAAGAAAAGCCAATATTAGGCCGGGCGGTGGTGGTGTACACCTTTAATCCCAGCACTCGGGAAGCAGAAGCAGGTGGATCTCTGAGTTTGAGGCCAGCCTGGACTACAGTGTGAGTTCCAGGACAGTCAGGGCTACACAGGGAAACCCTGTCTCAAAAAACAAACAGAAAAGAAAAGCCAATGTTTGGGGCTGAAGAGGTGACTCAGCAGTTAAGAGCATTTGTGTGGTTTGGGTATTTTTTTGTTGTTTTGTTTGTTTTTGAGACAGGGTTTCTCCGTGTAGTTTTGGTGCCTGTCCTGGATCTCGCTCTGTAGACCAGGCTGGCCTCGAACTCACAGAGATTCGCCTGGCTCTGCCTCCTGAGTGCTGGGATTAAAGGCGTGTGACACCACCACCCGGCTAGTTAAGAGCATTTGTTGCTCTTACAGATGACCCATGTTCAGTTCCCAGCATCCACACAGTGGCTCACAACTATCCCTGACTGCAGTTCCAGGGGAGCCAATGCCTTCCAACCTCTGTTGGTACCAGGCACGTGTGTGGTAAACATACATACATGAAGGCAAAACACTCATTCAAATCCAAGAAATCTAAAAGCTGTTTTAAAAGCCAGTATCTTCATCAAAGACGACAGTGTCCCAGGTCCCCAGACCCAGGATCACTCCTGCAATGGGTCCTTCCTGAGCACAGCCACACTCTTGTACCAGCCGTCCTCTGTATATGCATGTACTTCTCACACCTGTGGAGGACAGAGGACAACCTGGGGTGCCACTCTTCACGCTCCTTCCCCCTTTGAGAAGGCTCTCTCACTGACCTGGACAGTCACACAGTAGGCCAGGCTACCTGGCCAATGAGCCTCCAGGGAACCGCCTGTCTCCACCTCCCATTTTACCATCCCCGGGGTTTCAGGCCTGTGCCACTGTGCCTGGCCACTTTCTAAGCTATCCAAACTCATGTCCTGACACTTGCAAGGCAAGCACTTTTATCAGCTGGGCCATCTCCTTAGGCCCTTGCCTGTTCTTCCAGGCAAGGTTTCCTAAGAGTGTGACATCTTTCCACGGCCTTCTCTACCTCAGCTCCGATGTCAGGCTCTTGGGTCTGAATCTGGGCTCTGCCATTTGCTCTTGGTTGTATTATCTTGGGGGCATAATTGGCTTCTCTATGCCTCAGTCTCTACCTCCATAATGCGGCAGTAACACTGTCCCAAAGTAGGTGTGATGGTGCACATGGGAGGTGGAGTCAGGAGAGCCAGAAGTTCACGGTAATTCCCCAGTACAAGGCAAGTTCAAGACCAACCTGGGCTGCATGAAACCTTGTCTTAGAAAAAAAAAATCACATTGGGTTGAGATTCAGAATCACTGGTGTAAGACACAGGACCTCAGGGGTCCCTCTGGGTCCTTGAATGTAAGTGGGGTCACTTACATTCCCCACCTCCCACATCTATCGAGCCTTGACCTCTAGATTCCAGACTCCACTCACATGCCTGCTGGATAGCTCAAGTACACCATGGCCAACATTTTTGTTTTGAGCCAGGGTTTTGCTACAAAGCCAAGGCTGCCCTCAAACTCTAAAGCCTCCTGCCTCTGCCTCCCAAGTGTGGGGATTACAGGTACGAGCCATCACACTCAACAGTCCAAAACTATTTTGTGCATTTGTGTTTATATGTTTATGTGTGTTAGTGTGTGTGTAGGTCAGGAGATGATGGCAGGTGTCGCCTTCAGTTGTTTTTATATCTTATTTTCTGAGACAGCATCTCTCACTGAACCTGGAGTTCATCAATTCAGATAGACTAGCTGGCTAGCTACCCTCAGCAATCCTCCTGTCTCTGCCTCCCTAGTACTGGAATTATAGACACCTGGCTTTTTTTCCCCCTTAGATTTTAAGTGTGTGTGTGTGTGTGTGTGTGTGTGTGTGTGTGTGTGTGTGTGTGTGTGTACATGTGATGTGGAATAATCCTCTTGTACACTGTAAAGATTTGTCACTTGTATTGGTTTAATAAAACACTGATTGGCCAGTAGCCAGGCAGGAAGTTAGGTGGGTCAATCAAACTGAGGATGAAGATGAAGAAGATTGGAGTTGAGAGACTCGAGAGAGCCACCCAAGAAGCAAGATGCCAGAGGACCAGAAACCACAGCCATGTGGCAATACATAGATTAAATAGAAATGGGTTAATTTAAATGTAAGAGCTAGTTAGCAATAAGTCTGAGCTATCGGACAAGCATTTTGCAATTAATACAAGCTTTTGTGTGTTTATTTGGGACTGGGCGGTTGGGACAGACAACTCTGCCTCAGTTTATATACATGTATAATCTGGCTGTTTCAATGAGTGCTAGAAACTGAACTCAGGTCTCTAGACTTGGGTGGCAAGTATTTTATCAATTGAGCCATCTCTCCAACCCCACCCAACCTGCCCAGGCCAAAACTCTTACCACATATATGCTGCACCTCTAATACCTGGTCATCTTCAGTCAAGCCAGGCTCCATAGGCAGCACCATTCCCTGCCAAATCATGGCAGACCTCCTGATAGAGACCTCGCTCTCTCCTCCTCCCTCCCATACTATCTATAACTCACCTCCTAATGGAGTCCAAGTTGGTCAGTTCTATCCATCTCTAGTGTTATTATATGAGCCCAAAATATCATCAGGGGATGCTGATTTAACTGCTGCCCAGCGGGGCTTCTTGCCTCCTGCTTTTCCGTGTCTTGTTATTGTGCTTTGCTGTGAAATGGCCCTCACAGGCCCCCATACTTGAACACCTGGCCCCAGCCAGTGGCACTGTTTTGGAACCTTTAGGTTCCTGGTCTACATAGTGAGTCCCAGGCCTTCCAGGGCTACATAGTGAGACCCTGTCTCAAGAAACAAAACAAAAGTAGACACCATCTGAGAATGACAACTGAGGATGCCCTCTGACCTCTACATGCACACACACACTTACCCTAAAGGTGCAAAGGACCAATCAACACTGGGGGAAGATGAGAAACCATGGGCTATGGCTTTGAAAACAGACTGGGGTGTAACCATGCTCAGCCAGGGGAGCTGCAGGCAGAAGATATTCACAAAAGCACTGTGTGGGAAAACGAGTCAGCCCAAACTCCCGTGGGAACTTTCTTGCCCCATCTCTACTTTTAACCCCACTCTACCAACAAGCCACAGTTCACCTGGGGTGGGGGGGGGGGGAGAATTGAGAAAGAGAGATAAAGAAATAGTGAAGTCAGACACTCTAGTTCCCAAATGCGGGCGCTTATAGAGACCAGGAAACCCGAGGGGCGTGGTGACGGAGCCTTAATATTGAATTAACTCATAGTTTATTAACTCAGAGAACAGGATGTCAGACTGCTGTGATAAACCTGGTATCCAGGGACAATCCAAATGCTGCAATGATTTCAAGAATGGTGAGATGGGTAAAGGTGCCTGCCACCAACCCTGATCACCTGAGTTCCATTCCCAGGCTTCACACAGTGGAAGGAGAGAACAACCTCCCGGGTGTCATGCTGCGTAAAGGGAGACAGGGAGGTGCTGCTGGCCTGCTCTATTCAGAAGCTGGCCTCGTCTGTTCAGATCTGCATCGAAGAGAGTGGTCCTGAACAAAGGCGCCCTCTTTATATAACTGTATATACAACAGAACAGATGTGACAACAGAAAGGAAGGAGCCTCTTTCACAGGGGGCCTGTAAGGGAGAGAACTTTCTTCTGGCCTCGCTGACACAGAACAGCACACAAAGGCACAGCCAGAATGGTTACTTTATATTCACATGCTCCTACATATTGCGGGGTGAGGGGACATTGCTTTCTCACTGCTTCTAGCGCATTCACAGACCTGGTCATCACATCTCATACACACAGACACCATCCTGAGTCAGGGGCACGAAAGAGTCACAAAGGAGAAACAGGAAACCTGGTCCAACCGAGGCTGTGCATTCAGCTGAGTGTGAAATGCGTCCCAAGTCCAAAGCAGAGTGGGAGGGATCACAATGTTTTTCTTAGGGGTCGATTGATTCTGATCAGGCTGAGTACACGGTGTAGGCAGAATGAGTAATTATAAATGATCTCAAAGCACACTAATAACTTGGTTACAGGCTGGGTTCAAGTTTGATTTTTTTTTTTTTTTAAGATTTATTTATTTATTATGTATACAGCATATATGACTGCAGGCCAGAAGAGGGCACCAGATCTCATTACAGATGGTTGTAAGCCACCATGTGGTTGCTGGGAATTGAACTCAGGACCTCTGGAAGAGCAGTCAGTGTTCTTAACCTCTGAGCTATCTCTCCAGCCCTCAAGTTTGATTTTTATTATCATTTGGTTTTCGTTTTTTTTCTTTTTCTTTCTTTCTTTCTTTCTTTTTTTTTTTTTGGAGACAGGGTTTCTGTGTGTAGCTTTACACCTTTCCTGGAACTCACTCTGTAGTCCAGGCTGGCCTCGAACTCAGAAAGATCCGACTGCCTCTGCCTCCCGAGTGCTGGGATTAAAGGCGTGTGCCACCACTGTCTGGCTATCATTAGTTTTGAGACAGGGTTTCAAGTAGCCCAAGCTGGCCTCAAGCTCTCTGGAGTCATGGAGTCAAGGATGACCTTGAATTCCCGATCCTCCTCTCCTCCTGCCTGTACCTCCTAAGTGCGGGAAGAGAGGCTGGCTGGGAAAAGAGGCTGGCACCACCATGCACATGCCCACTTTATGAGGTGCCAAGGATCCAGCCCCAGACTTCTTGCATGCTAGGCAAGTTCTCTACCAGCTGATGCACACCTCCAGGCCCCTCCACATCCCTATCATTCATGCCTCAGACCTGGTTAACCACACACTCTTACCCTCTCTGCCCTTGTGACCTGCCTGCGAGGTCCCACTCTCTGCACTTCTCTGGTTACCCTCATCCGTCACATCTTAACCATCTCATGTATAGTTTCTCCCCACCACCCCAAATCTCCCAGCCACTCCATTCCCCCTACCCTCAGGTCCAGGGATCCTATGCATTTAAATCAAGCCTTGTTTCCTCCTTACCATGCTTTTGATGGCCTCAAAAGCTCTTGCTGGACACACCTGAAGGAACAAGATCCAAGCTGCTTGGCTAGTTTTCCGGCACCCCGAATCATCTGATGTTTCCAACCTCCTCTAAACTCACTCGGCTCTACCAAAATTCATTGAGGCCTGCTCTCAGAATGGTCTCAAGTAAGACAAACAGAAAAAGAGATGAGCTCTGCGGGTACAGTGTTTGCCTACCATTCTCAAGGCCCTAGATTCCATAACCAGCACTGCATAAACTGGGTATAGCGGATACAAACCTGTAATCCCAACACTCTGGATTCAGAGGCAGGAAGATCAGGAGTTCAAGGCCATCCTCGACTACAAAGAAAGTCTGAGGACAGCCTGGGGTACATGAAAACCTGCCTTAAAAATAATGGTAACAGTCAGGCAGTGGTGGTGCACACCTTTAATTCCAGCATTTGGGAGGCAGAGGCAGGTGGATCTCTGAGTTCAAGGCCAGTGTCTGGTCTATATAGTGAGTTCCAGGACAGCCAGGGCTACCCACAGAGAAACCCTGTTTTGAAAACCAAAATAAATAAACACATGAGTAATCATAATAACACATAGCTCTTGACCATTAGATGATGTCAAAAAATTAAAGAATTCCCAGAGCACATACTCAGGAGACAAGATCAAGGGCAGCGCTTGTCCAAACGTCTCCATGCCAACAGAAAGAATGTGTCTCTCTGAATACAGGACTACATTTTCCTGCCTCCTCATTTCCCTGCCTACATACTTCCCAGTATTGAAGAAATCAACAGCATGTTGGCTCTCTCATTCTCCTGTGTGGGTCCGGGTTTGAACTCAGGTTGTTAGGCTTGGCCAGCTCCCCAAAGGCCGGAGAGAACCAGAGGAGGCATACCCAACTCCAAGACTGGACTGGTAGTACACCTTATCAACCCAGCAAAGAGGCAGAGGCCAGGGAAGAGAGAGACAGTCATGTGAACTCTCATGTGTGGCTGTGCTTTTTAGCTCTCATGCCGTTTGTAACCAACCCCAATGCTTGCATTCTGCCACTGTCCCCAGCCAGACTGAGTCACTGATGTGTTACTGTCCTCAACGGAGGCGGCGGCGGCGGTGGCCTATGGCACAACTGTCTGCCTCTCAAACCTGAACTGCTGCTGCTGCTGCTGCTGTGTGTGTGTGTGTGTGTGTGTGTGCGCGCGCGCCTGTGTATGACTGGGGATAGAATGCCAGTCAGTGCTCTACCACTGAGCTACACCCTAGCCCTCCTTTTATTTCCTGTTTAGAGACAAGGGCTGACTACTTGACCCAGGCAGGCCATGAACTTGCTACCATCCCGCTTCAACCTCCAGGAACCTGGGATCATAGACCTGCTCAAGCAGAGGTAGGATACTGAACTTGTATTTTATTGTTTGATGATTTCACATACGTATAAAGTGTTTGGATCAAAGCCACCCCCATGCCCTCCCATCCAGTTCCTTTCCTATTCCCAGACCCCAAACTTTTCTGTGTGTTTGCTTTGGTTGTGTGTGTGTGTGTGTGTTTTTTTTGAACAGGGTTTCATGCTGGTCTCAAATTCACATCAATCCTCCTGCATGCTAGGATTACCGAACTGAACCATCACACCTGGCTATGGTCTTAAACATCTTTTCACGTGGGTGGCGTGTGCGCATGTGTATGAGCCAGAGGTCAACCTCAGCTGTCATTCTTTGGGTGTTGTCTACTGATCCTTAATTTTACAATTTTATCTTCTTTAGTTATATTTATTTTTTGTGTCTCTGTGGGTATGTGCACGTGAATGTAGGTGCCTGTGGAGGTCAGAGGTGATGGCTATTCCTGGAGCTAGACTTACAAGGCCAGAGGTTGATGGCTATCCCTGGAGGTAGAGTTACAGGTGGTTATGAGCCACCTGGTTAAGATGCTAGGATCTGAACTCTGCAAAGGAAGCAAGGAAGTGTTCTTAACCACTGAGTCATCTCTCCAGCCCTGATATATTGGGGAATGGGTGTGTGTGTGTTTGAGACAGGGTTTTCCTGTGGAGCTCTGGCTGTCCTGGAATTCATCATATAGTCCAGGCTGGCCTCGAATTCGCCTGCCTCCGCCTCCCGAGTGTTGGGATTCAAGGCGTGCGCGACCACCGCTCGGCAAACTTGAAAACATTTTTTTAAAGACTTGCGAATGGTGCGCGCACGCACATACATACACATGCACACACACGGTTCGGAAGAAAAGAAGGAAGAAGAGGAGGAAAGGGAAGAGCTGTAGAATCGTGTTCCCCCGCACTGCTGCTGGGATCGAAGGGTAGAGACAAGGACCAAAGCCCGAGTCACAGTCTCCAAACGTTTCCTCCTCCATACCACAGGGTCGTGGTCCTTCCTGCACATCCCCGCTGCTAAGTCAGTGCTAGGACTTGGTAATCCCTGCAGGGGTGTGTGTGCAAAGCCTGGAAACTCAGCAAGGCTCCGTGCAACTGGTGGGGATGACGGCTCTGACGGGTGCGGTGGGGAAATGCTGCCCACCCCGCTCCGGGACTCACTCGATCTCCCCAGAACCCCGTCCAGCCTCGCTCCGGGAGCAGGAAGGCTGGGCCTGGCTGAGGTCAGGGGCTCGGGGGCCGCCTGACCTGCTGCGCGACTTCGGCCGGGCTCCCCGGCAGGACGTCTGTCTGGAGCCCCACCTAGGAAACGGCTCCGGTAAGGCGCTTCTAAACTAGCGCCTGTCCTCTCGGTCCTCTAGGAGCGCGCTCCGCACGTCCTCCAAACACCCGGTTGCCAGGGGCGTTCCCGGGAGTCCG
>CABHPQ010155751.1:0-11523 GCA_902168405.1 Peromyscus aztecus | reverse complement strand
GGGGGGGTGGCATTTTTAGGAGACCCTTGAATCTCTAGCAAGTAATTGTTAGTGGCAATTTAATGACATGACTCATTTCCAGGCAAGTGAGTTCTTATTCCCATGTGATCCTGGACTTGTGAACATATTTTGACAAAACTGAACACTTTGAGTATGGGATTCTGCCATACTTCCTTTGTTTCTAACGTACCAAATAGTTGATTAATCAGAAATGGAAACTTCATAATTAAAAACTAAGATGATGTTTGAGAGTAGGAGTATATAATATTTTTTTCCCTTTTTGCCAAGTACTGATGACTGACTTGGCAGGAAAGTGGTAATAATGGAAACAATAGTTATTCCTACTGTGTTGTGTTATCTGCCTTTCCATCATATGGATATCCACATCGTATGGATTTTAATCCATGACAACAGTCCATCATTCTAAAACAGGCAGCCTTGTTTTGAATTCTTCATTAAAATGTCCTAAAATAGCAAGGACTATGTACATCACTTGAGTCTTTTAAACTGGCCAAGAGAAGATGTTCATATCCAACTGTAAGAATCTGTAGCTAAATTCAAATTGGAGACATTAACTCTAGGTGAGATCTCAGACAGTTGGTACAAGGGGTTGCAAATGCATGTCATAAGATGAATTAACTTGACAAGAGTTGGTGACATGACACAGGGAGCAGATGGTGCATTAAGTTTTCTTTATTTATGTGGCTAGTGTTACTCAGCTGAGTTACTTTGTTATCTGAGGTGTCGGCCTTCACAGGTCAAGAATTATTTTCTATGACTACGTCCCTGACATCTGTGTCCATTAATTTTCTTTCCAGCATCCAGAGTTAGAATGTATTAGGCAGTGAGAACGGCTTCGGTGCTCTTTTTGTTCACTGTGTTTGTTGAGGGTAGGTAGTTTGTTGAGGTAGTTGCCAATAGAAGTGTGTGTGTGTGTGTGTGTGTGTGTGTGTGTGTGAGAGAGAGAGAGAGAGAGAGAGAGAGAGAGAGAGAGAGAGAGAGAGAGATCATTTGATTAAGGTTGTTTTCTTATTCTACAGTTGAAGAAAAAATACTCTGTTTCCTACAAATGAGTGGGATTTACATAATGTGTATATGACAACACACACACACACACACAGCGGAAATAGTCAGTCTCATCTGCTATAGAAATGTTTGTTTGAAAGATGAATCTTTCAATAACAAGAAACTAGACAATTGGCAGCTTCTTATGGTCTTCTGTAGGGTATCAAATGGCTTCATATGCATGCTACTCCTCCAAGCAAGTGCCTAGAGAAGATTTAGACTCTGAGTTTCATCCATATGACTCCACCTATATTTAGAAGCTACCATAAGATCGCTTTTGGAAACTACACACTTGAATATCTTACTTTATGTTGTTTCACTTACCTGGTTAGGCCAGGCGTAGTCCATTAAGCTGCTCCATTGTGCTATGAGTGCAGAACTCTGTTACCCTGACTCAGATAAAAAACCTTAATGACAGTTTGGTTCATTTTACACCTTGATACCCTTGCCAGTGACTGTCCTGTGCAGGATGATGGTCATGGGACATATTTCTGACCAATAAGATTTGAAAGAATGCCACTGGGGTAGCAATTGGTCTGGGAAAGACTCCCCCTTTTTAGATATATGTACATAACTGCTCTGAAGCTGAAGAATTCTCTAAAAAATGGAAGTAAAAGTACAGAAAGAACTAGGATGCTGAAATGCCTTTTCTCGAACCATTGATAACACCACTTTGTAATAGTCATTGTCTCTAGTGTCCCAATGTGTGGCATGATACATAGAGCATTGCTATTGCTTTCCACTATTTTACGATGGGGTTTTTAATGGTGAGAAAAGAAATATCCTGACACATGACAGAAAGCAATTCAGCTGCTGCTGCAGCCCATAAGGAAAGAGTCTGGGATTTTTAAGAGGTTGTTGAATGCCAGAGCTTTAGTATGAAGCATAGATGGTTTTTTCTTTCTTCCCATTTATTAAATGTTATCAACTCCTAAAGTCTACCCTCTATGTGTCTGATCCCCATGCGGCTCTCTTCTGCAAGAGCAGTAAGGACAAACTTCGAAAAATGAAAGCCTTGGTCTTTAGATTTTAGTCAAGGAAAAGAAAAACAAATAAACAAACAAAACAAACAACCCCCCAAAAATATAGCCAAAAAATTATTCCTGAACTCACTCCTTTACAATTCTACAAGTGGCATGAAATTCACAAAAAGAAATCATGGCATTATAATAATGGCTTGTATGTCCAAAAGATGTTGAATAAACTGAAGAATGGCTGTGAAAAACAAATTTAGACAACCTCCCTTAGTGTCTAACACTTCCCAGATGCAGCTGCTCTTTTGTTTGTCTGAGCTTGCCAGGACTCAGGGAAACCCTGTTGAGAACCTACTTTACTGAAATAGAAATCAGAACATCCAATCATCTGCAGAATCAAGATGCAAAAGAAGCAATAACTGCAGATTGGGCGGTCTATAAGTGAATAGTCACAATTTAGTTCCTTTCTACTTGTTTGGAGTCCTGAAAGCATAGCAAGACCTCACTCCTGATAGGTATGCACTCTACCACTGGGCTATACCCCAACCTTTTATTTCAGTTTCTAACAGGGAGTTAAATTTTGCATTTTTAAAAATTCTTCTCTCATACATTGCATACTGACCTCAGTTTTCCCTCCCGCCACTCCTCCCAGTTCTCTCCACCCCATCTCCCCTCTTTTCCAGATCCACTCCTCTGTTTCACCTCAGAAAAGAGCAGGCCTCCCAGGAATATCAACTGAACATGGCATAAAAAGTTACAAAAAGACTAGGCATAAACCATAATATCAAGGCTGGACAGGGCAACCCAGTAGGAGAAAAAGGTCCTAAGAGCAGGCAACAGAGTCAGAGCCACCCCCCACCCCCACCCTCCACTGTTAGGAGTCCCACAGGAACACAGGAAGAACTTGTGGGAGTGGCCAACCAATGACTGGTGTAAATTGAGGCCCATACCATGAGAGGGAGCCCATGCCTGGCATTTTCTTTTTTAGTGGTTATAATTATTAGTAAAAGTATGATGATGGCCTCTTATGGAATAGTCCATCACATTGCTTAATTGAGAATCAGTGTTCTTGCTGACACATTTACTGTATGACCACCTCTCTTAATCTGAATTGATATACAGCATTGCTGAGATGTATACACAATCTACAGTATATCACAAGATGGTCTATGATGTAGCCTTCATCATATATGGATCATCACTGGCATGACAGAGCTCAGCTCCCACCATTCTGTTATGGAGTGGACAGGTCTCTGAGGTTCACTCTCCTCCTTCTATAGAAAGACAGACATTTGACGTCTTTGGTTCACAGCATAGCTGTAAGAGTGACAAATCGCACTGCAGGAGCAGCTGCATCTCCAGCACTTGCCTGGTCAACCACCATCTCATTATTGATGGAATAGAAGGAACACAATTTTTATCTTACAGGTGGACAATTGCATGAAAAACAAGCAAAATGTAACAGTCAGAAGTGGTGCAGCAGAAAGAGGTGAAGTAGTCTATGGGATGGTTGAAAATTCATAAGGAGCTTAATGCCTGGACTGGATGTTTAAATGCTCTTCTCTCCATTGAAGAAAAAACAGGATTCTGTGCACAAAATACAGTGGTGACAATGAGCCTACCACATGTGGGGAAGCACAAGTGCAGGAGACAAGAGGCATGAGTCCTGGGGTCGGGGTCAGTCCTGGGTGCAGGGCTGCAACGGTGCCGAGGATGAATGTAGGCAGGGAGACCAGCGGTTCTAAGTTGGTGCTGGTAAGGCAGGAGCTATACCCCATGGGCTCATGATCACTGCAATGAAGCAGGAGACTTTGCAAACACCTTCAACCTTTGTTCACTGGAAGTCCAGTGTCACATCTGTGCCACAGGTGTATCTACACTTAATTAAGACATGTCAGTTGTAGACGGTGTGGGAAGCAAGACTTGGAGCTATAATGATGCGCATGGGTGTCAGTCAAGTGTCAGGTAAAAAGAAGTCATTGACCAGAGAGCCTGCATTAGTTACTTTTCTGTCACGATAATTAAAAAAAAAAAAAAAAAAACCTTACCAAAACAATGTAAGGAGAGAAAGGATTTATCCCGGCTCTTTGTTCTAGAGGCAGAAGTACAACATGGCCAGGAAGGCATGGCAATAGTTAGGGAAACCATGATGGTGGGGGCAAAAAGCTGGTTGATCACACTGTCATCCATACACAGGAAGCAGAGAAAGAGGAAAGAAAAAAAAAAAAACAGGAAGTAGGGTAAGGTTATAAAACTTCAAAGCCTGCCCCCATTGACCAACTTCCTTTAGCAAGGCTCCAACCCCTACGGGCTGCACATCCTCCAAACACAGCACCACCAGCTGGAGCCCAGGTGTTCAAGTACGTGAGCCTGTGAGGGACATTTCTCATTCAAACCTCCACAGAGCAACAAAACACAAGAGGGCACCACTGAGACGCCGTCAGACAGGCAGAAAGGCAGTGTGGCAAGAGAGAGGAAGCGAAGGGCACAGCGGTGGGAGAGCAGAACCCACGAGGAAGTGGCCAAGAAACACTGTCTTCCCTCTCTGGAGAATGGGAGCCACTGATGGCTTCCACAGCACGGTGACCCAATTCATTTCCAAGGCGTTGATTTTCCCCCACGGTAGGCAGGTCAGTCAAGGAATGGCATCAAAGAGACAGGTGCTGCCACAGCGCTTAGCACGGGGACCTTTGACTAGGGCGTTGGAGACTATGTGAGGGTCTGTTTCTGAAGCACATTCATCACTCCAGCTCTTTAAGAACTGAGTGGGAGGGGCCAGGGCGAGCGGGCTGGTGTGTGCCAAGAGGGAAACCAGCTTAGGAGGTAAGCCACTGGGCTGCTCTGACACACCTGGGCTTCAGTCCCAGCTCTGCTGCTTTTTGAGGAAGCTGAGATGGGTTGTTGAACTATTGCTGCGGGTTCTGGTCTGTAAAACAATACTATGATCAATTCTGTGGGGTTAGCCAAGAGAGTAGATATAAGGTGCATGGATGACAGAGCAGAATGGACTTCATAGCAGATGATAGAAGATGCTGGATACCAAACAGGAATTAGAAGACTACTCAGAAGATACTGGAGAAAACTGGAAAACCTCCAAATTATAAAACACCCCTGTCATAAGGCACATGTCAAAAATGAAGAATAGAAAGAAAAAAGAAAAAAAAAAAAAACACCTGCTTGTGGGAACTACTGAAGGCAGGACGCTGACCCAAGCATTAATATAAGCTAGCACATATTGCAAGGTTGGAGCACTACAGTCTAAACACCACCAAGCAGGCCTCGAGGAGACCACATTTCTTATTATGGTGGCATCTAGTGCTCGTCACCATGTGTAGGAAGCCTCTCTACAAGGATAATCTTGGAGTTCGCATCACCAAACTCACAGAGCCCCTGAGTCTGAGTGTTTGCTGAGATTGGGCTGTACCAGGATCTTGCTTCCTTTGGATGAATCTGTGCATGCCTGAGGTCAGATGATTTATCTTCAAAAAACTTCAAGGATGAAAGCGCTCTCATGAAAAGCAGATTAGTTCTAATTACTATGGATCTCAGCAACTATTTAAGCCCTGCACTTACCAAATAATTAGATCTTTTATGAGGAATTCTAGCAGCATGGCATTAGCAGCATAAATCAACATGTAAATATTGTGTCTTGTGTGCAGTTAGAGCTCTGCCGCCATCTGAGGTAAGCAGAATCTGCCAGGCACCGCTTGGTCAGGCATTTTGCCCAACATGAACAAAGGAAAAGGGGGTGGCTTTCTTCCTTTTTTGCATGGATTTCATAGCAATATATTCACACTGAAAGTGTTTCTTTTGCTCTTGAGAATAGCGTATGTATTCTGGATATAGAATTTTCTTCACTGGGGAAAATAATCTCCAATATCAAACTGAAATCTGAATCTGCATGTGATCCAATATGTCAACCCCTGGCAATATACCCTACAGGTATATAAGCTAATACATCACAGAGACACCAGTTCACTCATGTTACTCCACCGCTATTCACAACAGCTAAGGTATAGAGTCCACTTAGGCACCTGTCAGTGGAGACCGGATGAATATGTGATATGTGGTATAGATGCACAGTGTAGAGTTATACAACTAAAATGAGCTAAATCAGAAGCTAGAGAAATGGTTCAGCTCTAGAATGAATGTTAAATGGTCTTTTAATTTAAAAAAAAAACCCAGAGCCAAATATTGGTGTAAATGCTGAAAGACCAGAGAGACATAAGAACAAATCACTGCCATGTCTTACCTCACCAACTCCATGAATCCTCTGACTGAATGTCTGAGTCCTCAACCAAAAGGCTTCCTCAGCCAAAAAGGTCTTTCTAGCTGAAAGGCCTCAGGCTGAAAGGGCTCCAGCTAAAAAAAGTTCTAGCTCCTGTCTCCTCATGCCTTATATACCTTTCTCCAACCAGCCATATTACTTCCTTCTTAGTGCTGGGATTAAAGACAAGTGTGCCTCCCAAGTACTAGGAGCAAAGGCATGAAATCCCAAGTGCTGGGATTAAAGGTGTGTGCCACCACTGCCTGGCTCTGTTTCTCTCCTAGACTGAGTTAATCTCATTCCAGGGTAGCTTTGAATTCACAGGTCTCTGCCTCCTGAGTGCTAGGATTAAAGGTGTGTGCCACCACTGCCTGGCATCTACGTTCAATCTAGTGGCTTATTCTGTTCTCTGATCTTCAGGCAAATTTTATTAGGGTACACAATATATCACCACAGTTCAGCAGCTAACACTACTTGTTGCTCTTCCAGAGGATCCACGTTGAAGGCCTCACAACCACTTCTAACTCCAGTTCCAAGGTGTCCAGTGCCCTCTTTTGGTCTATGCAGGCACCTGCACACACATGGCACAGGTGCGTGTATGTGTGCACACACATGTAACTAAAAATAAATCTTTTTTTAAAAAAGAAGAAGAAAACCATGCTGTTTGCTAGAAAAGAGAAGTGATTGGAGTTCTTCATGCTTCATGAATTGGGGCAGGATCAGAAAGACAAATATCACATGTGCGTTCTCATATACAAAATCTAGAGTTCAAAAATCACAAAAGAGTATAAAGGGACCAGCTGGGGAGGCAAGTGGGAGAAAGATGCAGGTGGCTTGAACAGGACAAAGGTATATTACATACATGGATGAAAATGTCGTAATAAATACTTTTATTTTGTAAAAACCAACATATGCTAACAATAAAGAAAACCACAGTCTTCCGGGCCGCATGGAAAATCATCAGATGTTAAAAGGCTGAATTGTTTCAGGTCATCAAGTTTCCAGGCATAAGAAGAAGCACGATGTTTTCTGTATTTAGCTGGTAACCCAGGACTGACATATGCTTTGGTTCGAATAGAGACGCAGATGATAATTTGAAGGCAGAAAGACTTCCATCCAAAGTCAACAGCTGGGATATTGTTTCTGCTTAAGGAGGCTATTTGTGACCCTATTTCCAGTGGAATAAATGAATGATAAAATGGAGAACAAGGAAGGCTGCAGGCACTTGGCGACTTGCTGCGCACTGGGTGTCCTACACTCTGAGACTACTATTCTTTAGCATTTGAAGAAAAGAACACCAACTTCTACCCTCCTAGATGCACTAGGTTTCTCAGACATCAGGAGAGACCTGTGCTGGCCTTCAGCTCAGCTTGGTCTCTTTCTTACCTGAGCAGCAGAGGCTGCCTGGCTGAGCTGTTCCGATTCTCTCTGGCTGGCTTCGCCCCCAGCACTTGAGTGTACCGCTGTCTCTCACACTGTGTTTTCTCAGTATCAGATACCTAAGCTATCAAATCAGAATTTAATTGAAGACTGAGGAAAATAAAGCCGAATTACTGAATTAGTCAGAAAACAACGCTAGAATCTGAAGCACTGAACTTTCTCCTCTCGTTACAATTTGGAGGCCGTTTCTTCCTGCTTCCGCTCTGAATCGTCTCTCCGACGCTTGCCCTGAAATCTCACTTCCGCTTGCTTTTCTCATAAAGATAGATGTACAGTTTCCAGAACTTTAGTCTGTAGACATGGGCATCTTCTAAACGAGGTATCAGGGACTTCTGTTGCCTCGTCAATGTGCCCAAGTAAATAAAGACTTTTCAATACAGAGCCACCAGATCCAAGCTCCCGCCTCGGCCTCCAGCACCAGGGGCATCTGGGTCTGGGTTAGGGATTTGGGTCTAAGGACTTCAGCTTAGGCTCGTCTGCATCTGTGTGTATGAGTGAGCAGGTTTCAGCCAGGAGTGAGTGGGTATGGAATTCCTTATTAGAACAAGCCCCAGCTATTCCAGGTTTTTCTGTGTCTGCTGCCTTGGCTGTCCTCCTCCATCAGCTCCCTTCCCTTCTCCCAGTTTCCATTCCTTCTTTTTTCTCCCTCCTTCATCCTTCTCCAATTTTTCTTCGTCATCCTCTCCTTTTCCTCTTTCTTTCCCTCCTTTCTTTTCTTCATCTTCATTTCCAAATTCACATTTTCTCCTCCTTTCTTTCTACCCCTTTCATCACGTCGTCTTATTATGCACACAGGAAGAACTCTAGTCCTGCGCTCACTGAAGAGCTACTGCCCTCTCCTCTCCCCTGCCCACCTTTCCCTGTCTCTCTGTCTCTCTGTCTCTCTCTGTCTCTCTGTCTCTCTCTGTCTCTCTGTCTCTCTCTGTCTCTCTCTCTCTCTCTCTGTCTCTCTCTCTCTCTCTCTCTCTCTCTTTCTCTCTCTCGTGTGTGTGTGTGTGTGTGTGTGTGTGTGTGTGTGTTTCCTAACGTTAGAAGGAGACTCTAGGGTTAAAATACTCACGTTTGGTTTATTAACTTGAAATAACTTGTGAAATCGGTAGAGGAGTTTTTAATGTATATTTTATAGACCAGGAAACAGGATCTCAGAGATAGCAAACATCTTTACCTAGACTTCAGCAAATTAAAACCTGAGGTAACTGCCAGCCTCAAGTATGTTGCCATACTGTGTTTCCCTGCTGAGAGGCTCATTCACCCAGGAAGGACCTCTGGTGTTTCCTCCCTTTTATAGGAGGTTCTATCAACTGCAAGCAACATGGTTTGTTAGGACACAATTGCCACCATCTAAGAGACAGAAATAGTGAGATGAAGAAAGGTTTCATTCATTCATCATTGGTTGTAAATTCCCTGGGGAAAAAAACAATTGAAGGGCTGTTTATGATAGAAAACTATAATTAGGAGTAATGGGGAGAGATTAAGGAAGGGAAACAACAAGTCTTAATAAGGCTCCAGTGTGAGGTATTCAGCTTTAATTGTGTTTTTTAAGTAATGTCTGACTCCCAGATGCTGGAGCAATGAAGACAGTTTACAAATGAGTGGATAAACAAATGACTCCATAATCCACACAGTCAACTATGTGCCTCATAATCGAAGATGCTGTCTCAAAACTCTGCATTTAGAATTGCTGTTGCAATATGCAAAGGGAAAAAAAAGTCAACCTCTCTTATTGGGCTAACAATGTGTTACTTATTTCCCATGACTTACTAATGGAAAAAACCATTTCTTCTCCCCCTCCCCAACACACACATGATGCCCAGTCTCTTCAGATTATGAGATCTGTGTGTGTTGTGAACCAAATTGAGTTGAAGCCTCACACACTGGGAGGTTAATTTATACAAATGAATATTATAATCAACAATTTCAAATGCATTGTTCAGATCCCAGGAGGCCTCAGGAGTGAAGGGAGGAAGACAGGCTAATTTTTATATCTCTCCCACCACTACAGACTCAGCTTAACATGGATTTTCAGAACCATCCCCACAGGAGCTGTGGGAATTTAGAGAAGTCAAGTAACATGGAGTATTTTTTTATTCTAAAGTGATTGTTTTTTCTTTAGACAAGCTACTTTTGTTATCTAAAACTTAATAGTAGGAATATGTCCAGCTGATACAATAAATACAGCCATAGTTCCATAATTATGAGTGCCAGGAAGAGTTGGAAATACAGTAAATGAATGTGTACTGTAGCACTAACCACTCCCAGAGAGAGGAGAACCAAGCTGTTGGTCTATTCCCTGAAGAGAGAGTACAGGTGGGCGTATGCACACGAATACATGTGTGCCTACATAGGTAATGCCTAATATTGTTGGTTCCTGGTGGCTACTAGATACAAGATGGCCGCTGACGTGAGAAGTGTAGGTTATCAAAGTCTGATTTTGATACACAAACAGAAATGGCGACGTCACACACATGTGTGAGTTTCAAAGGCTTTGAGGCAGCATTGACAATTCTGTTGTTCTCCTGACTGTAAGGACATGCACTAATAATGCACTAACATGTTGACATGATTCTTTTAGTTTTTTCTAAGTTCCAGCAGGAAGTGCATCAAGTCACTGATTCCAACACTAGAGGGATTCTAAGTCTCACATATCATGAGAGATTCACGTTTCCATTTGGAAACTAACAAGTACACTGGCATTGGGAAACCTCCACCCAAATCTTCAAAGCAAATACAACACTGTCAAGCTCACTGATGAATTAAATCTTTGGTTTTTAACTTCTAATTAACACTCCATATTGAGGACTAGTTTGGACCAGGGTCTCAGTCTTCCTTCGCTTCATACACACAAACACTCATGGAGAAAGTCCCTGAAGCTGTGGCAGTAAGTCTGTTTCTCATGCCCTTCCAACTCATGAGACTCAAATACTCAGATTTCTAGCACCCCTTCGTGGTGTGCATTCTTTTACTGATCCACCAAACTGGAGAATTCTGGTGTGCTAAGTTCTCTGGGGTCTGTCAGGTTTTTCTCCTTGTCCTGTCTCAGTAATTGTGAGCTGTGTAATTAATTTCCATACTATACCAATGGTGATTTTTCTGTTTTCAAAGAGCCTTTATCCATCATCATAACAAGGACAACTGATTAAAATAAAAAGCTTTCTGAGAGCAGTAACTATGGCTTCATCACCCACGCCCAGCTCAGTGGCTGTCACAAAAATCAAGGCCCATTAATTCTGTCTGAATCATGTGAAAAACACCAGGACTCTGCAACAAATCTTTTAATGCTGCTAGAAGCACAGGTAAGACTTTGTGACCAATGTTTTCAAGGTGTGTCAGTGTTCTCTCAATCCCAAATCCCTTGGTGGTCACATCAATAAGTATTTATTTGGCAAGCATATGAACAGATATGTGTTTTGCAGGAAGAGTTTAATTAACTCATTCACTGCCCTTTCAGAGTCGACAGTTATCATTTCTTTTCCTGATATGACTATGTAACTTAATTCAGTTAACAGAATGTGACAAATTGTCATCATCACTCTTGCACACCTTTCTATATTCAGATGTCCCACTTCTCTTCCAGGTTCCCAGGCAGATGAACACATCAACACAAGTTGAAAACAATCCAGAAGCTTGGTCATTTACAATGTGGCCTAGTTGGCTTCACCCTCAAGAAAAGTAAAGGTTGCACCAGTCTCCTGGTCTCAACTTTTGTTCAAAATCAAACAGATCCCTGTTCATCAGCTTAAGCATCACTTCTGAGCAGTGTTAGAGGCAGAATGTGAT